>JAFVLL020020271.1:0-21002 GCA_021397915.2 Tor tambroides | reverse complement strand
TGTAAAAATTCTTTAAAATTATTTACTATTTGCCATATACACCAGGAAAGACAACTTATAATGTCAAGAATATGCCACTCATTCATGGTGTGGTGTGTTGCGGACCGGGTTTGGTGGGCCCGCTCTGTGCCAAAAAGTCCAGGGCCACTTTTTGGCCCCAGTCTGCCCCTGGTCCAGGGTCATATATATATATATATATATAAGGGATGTAACGATATTGATAATATCGTGATATCGCGATACCAAAACTGTCTCGATATCATCGTGGTCACATTACGATATGAAACGATAGGTCTTCTGTTATCATTCCAAATGTGTAGTTTTTAAAATGTATTTAAACTTCTTATTCTACCATGAAAGGTCTTTAAAGTTGTGTTTTGGGCAATTATGCTTTGGCACACCTCTCAAACGAACTAAAACCGAAAGTACAATATGGCTTAATGCCTTTATCAAGTCTGTTTGCCTTCATCAACCGCTCCGTTCACAGTGAACGAATGCAGTGAACTCATTTATCGCACGTGTACAGTTTAGCGTGCATTTGGAAATGCAATGGCCACCAGTTATGCTTTATTTTCATGGCAGATGATTACAGCATTTCACTAGATTTGTAGTGAGATGCGTTTTTGTAAGCCTGTTTTCACTGAAGTTGGAGTTTTCCTTCAAAATAAAAGCTCTACTGCCGTTTCCGTCAAAATAAAAGCTTAAAAGTGCAGTATGAGTTGCTAAAAGCTAGCGGTTTAAATGGGTAACTCTACTGTAGTCCAAATTCAAAATATCTCTTTCAAGTGTAGAAATTAGGAAAGAAGTATTGTAATTCCCCTACTGTAGTGTAAAATAATATACATATGAAATATTCATTTTCATTTATTTTACAGTGCAGTTGTTTTACAATATATGGCTATTACTGTCATTGTTGTTAAAATTATTATTATATTAATTTGATTGGCTTTCTAAAACACCAGTGTGAATGTAATTTAGACTGAGACAGTATATCACAAATAAAAAGAGGGTTGAGTTTTCTTAGTTAAGAACATGGGTTGAAGCTCTTAATTTTGAACTCTCAAAGTGCATTAAATAGAATAACTTTAAAATGTACAAAAATTTCATTTTTTCCAATTCTTCATGTCTTTTTTTAAAATATCACAATAAATACCGTATTGTGGGATTTTGATATATATATATGTGTGTGTGTGTGTGTGTGTATATCATGTATAACCATAATAATCTATAATCATACACCATTTAAGTATTTATTGTGTAGTATTAATTTTTTTTAAATAATTTTTATTCAAATTATGAATGTCTTACAGTTGTGACAATTTCAACAGTCTATTTGGCACTAATAAACTTTAAATTAGTGTATAAAAGTTAGTGTAGCTATTTTCAAAGTGGAGAGTGGAGAGAACTGTACTGAACAAAACAAAACAAAAAAGTCAAGGTAAATATGGCTTGGTCGATATGTTCCTCATTCCTCTCTAAAGCTCGCATTGCTTTTTTGTTGTCTTTTTTTTCATCCTCTTAGTTTTCGCCTATTAAATAGATTATTGACTTATGCACCTAGACTTTTTGGAGTACTTCAGGTACAGAGATTTTTTCTTCAAATATGACTTTTGTATTTATGACGTACACTTTTTTTGTACTTAATTTTGAATATTTGTCAAATTACGTTTAAAATGCTATTTAAATGTTTATATTCATCACACATAAAAAGCTAGCTATACATGAGCTTTAGCAAGACAAAGGAATCAGCTATTTTGGCAACATTTAAACAACATTTCCATCACATACATATAATATGAGATGTGATGAAAATGTGGTGTTTTTAGTTTATTTTCTTAAAGTCCACAGGGGCCAAAGTGACCATAAAGAAACACCCGTTATATATTACATGAAAATGCCACAAGCGCTCAGTTTCATTATTTTATTCGTGTCTATCGTTCTGTTCACTGGGCTCATTCCAGCTCTCTCCTAGACGCTTCTGGAGCCGCTCTGAGCCAGAAAACCCTCCAGCCTGACATCCCAGAATACCCCGGGGGCGACTCTGGAACGCATGTTAAAACACTGGAACACAACGGGATTGGCTGCAAGTGAAATATCCATAAGATACACCATAAGAAATGCTGAATCCTTATCAACTAAACATTATGATATGACATATTGTACATGCAAAATTTTATTTTGTATTATGTTTTATTCATGTTTTCTTCATGTATTCTGTGATAATATACAGTATTTTTAAAAGTGCAAACTATATTAAACACTCAGCAATTTTTCTTTTGGTCTAACTATGACTGTGAATGCAGCAGACAATAAGATTAGCCATTAATATCAAAGCAAATTCCCACCCTCTGTTATTTCCCACTGAATATTCTCTTTTTAAATAAACCGCATGGTGCACAAAAGTACTGCGCAAAAATAAACGATATCAAGGAAATCCAAAAATAAAAACAGAATTCAGCATAAACCTCATTTATGTTAATTGGTTGAAGTAGAGCTCTAGATATTTCGCTTCTCTCCAGGTATCACACACACACACACACACACACACACACACTTTTAACTGGGTCAGCTTGTGATGTCTGCTGGGAGAGTTAAACGAATCCGCTGTTGTTTTCTTTTCACTTTAAAGTGAAAATGGGGCAGAATGAGTGAGTGAGAGAATAAATGTATGCGCGTGTGTTTATTTGTTTTGTGATACTAGTTCAGTTTAATCACTGTATTGCAGGACTTCTAAAAGAGCAAGAGGGCGAATTAATTAAAATAATAATTCAAATACAGTACATGATTATTATATACTGTCTTTTATGTATTAATATTTATTTTATTTAGTTGTTTACTTTATTAATAAATATATAAATATATACATTTAAAATTCGTAGAAAATAATATAAATATTAAATACAATAAATATTATAAATTATAATATATAAATTATATAAATGCTTCTGCATATTTGCAGGCATGTTTCATGTTTTATTTAGTTATTGAATGTACGAGCTTGCACAGATTCTCGGATGCGCAAACTGGTCAAGCTAATAGGCAAGCAATTATATTATTTTATTTTTTTTATCGCTTATTATTTCAATCTTCTTCTCTCTCTTTTTTTTCTTCCTCCATCTTTCATTTTTTGTAGCTCAGTGGCTGAATGCTCATTAAGGTGAGGAGGCACTTCCTGGGGGGACGGGAAGTCAGCAGCAGGTGGCATGAAATAACAGCGAGTTGTCAAGTGATAGTATGACGAGAACACACACACACACACACACACACACACAGAGCTGCCACCTAAGACAGCATCTGTGTCTGTCGGTCTCATCTGCTCGCTCTTTCTCTGTCTAGAAGCAGCCAAAGATAAAGAGAGATAGAGACTCATGTATAATTCATTCTGCTGGAGACTCATTTGCTATGGAGACAGAAAGGCACATGAACTTGTGAGTGAATGTGTGGAGCGACGGGCACATACATACGTGTGTGTGTGTGTGTGTGTGTGTGTGTGTGTGTGTGTGTGAGAGAGAGAGAGAGAGAAACAGCCCTGTAGCACTGCATGGTGTCAGAGCTCACTGGAGCATTAGCACAAAGACATCTTTACATCAACATTTGCTAATGATGATCTCTTAAGTCTTTTTAAAATGATATCTGCTTTGTTTATATAAAGCAAATATTCTTATGGCTGCTATGTGTCATTTTTGAGCCTCTAGTGGCATTCAACGGAATTGCAAAAATAATGAGTGTTTTCAGACAGGTTCCTGAATATGTTGCATGGTTGCGATATAAATATTGTATATAAATATATTTTTATAAGACATTTTATATACAACTATATATATATATATATATATATATATATATATATATATTATTATTATTATTATTATTATTAATATTATTAAATAATATAGCATTTTATAAATAGTTTATAGAAATGTATTTTTATAAGACATTTTATATAATTTTATTTTATATAATTTTAATATACATACACTTTTATATATATATTTAAATATATGTATATTTGAAATATTTTTGCTTGATTGTTAAAGTTTGATATTTTTATATATTTAGTATATAAATTAGTATATATATATATATACACATACATACACACACACACACACACATACATATTAATATATCAATTATTAATATACTATTTTCTAAATATTTTATATATTATCTTTTTGTATTGTTTTTATATTTATATTTTAGATATAATTATATAAATATATCATTTTTATTTATATAATTTCATAACATAAGACTCAAATATCTGTTGAATGTGCATAATGCATTTGCCAGTCAGGCACAGGCAGCGGCTGAATTTATAAAGAGATGCGTGTTCACAATGTTTATGATAAAGCGCGTGACTGTCAAAGCAGCTAACGTGGAAAACACAAGCTGACACTCAATGTCAACGTGTCCCCCCAGCATCAGAGGAAAGAGAAGACGCGAAAAGAAATAAGGAAGAAAGAGTCTTTCTGCTCTCAAAACATCACTTCAAAGCCATTCACACTCAGCTGTATTCTGTCATTTTGCCCCATTGTTTGCCTCTTGAACTTTTTTCAGTTTTTACCCTTCTGTTGTCATATACACACACACAAAGACATTTTCAACAAACATGTTATGCCCATAGGACATACCATAGATTGCTAGAGGTTTTATATAAAGCTAATTATAATTACAACAGATTAACTCTAACCCAACCCTAAAAATAACTTCTTGCATTTATTTAGTTAGTTACTTTATTTCATTTTTTATTTTTTTTTTTCATTTTTGTTTTATGTATACATTTTTGTTAGTTAGTTAGTTAGTTAGTTAGTTGGAGATGTCAAACTCACATTAACTAATAATATGACAATTATTTTGTTTACTTTTGTGTTGTAGTCACTATATCAGTATTTAGCATGCATCGCAAGAGGAGTGTTTACTCGCCTCCTGATACACACATCTGACTCGAGACAGTTAAACTGTGACCTTTTGTTTTATATTCCACACCCTGTTGCAATGTTTCATTACAAAGACAAACAGAAGCGCATCTCAGCAGACTAATGCAATCTCAAGTACAAACAGCTCTTCGGTGAAATTACTCCACACACACTTTTCTCCTTCTCTCTCCACAAAACGATTTATTTGTCTCTTGCTGTTCCCAAATCTCATATGCTTTGTACCTCATACTTTTCTACTCTATTTTCTATTTCATATTGGAAATTGGAAAAGCTTTTTTCATCAGGCTACTGGTTACATGTCGTTCTACCACCCATTGCAAAGAGTCTCTGAAAAATGACTTTACAAAAGTTGATTTACAAACCGCAGTGTAAAGACAGAGCACTCAGTTTAACAAAGACAGAGCTTCTCTTTGTCTTCCTTCAGGTCCTTTAAACTCTGACCTCATTCATCAGTCTTTAACAAGTGACTGTTTTAAGAGGAATGTTCTGGGTTTATTGTTTATATACTGCATCTGTGGCTTGCTGTTGTTCCACACTGACAATTATTGGCAAATACTTACAGTAAATTAACTTATAAGGTAATAAGTCAAGTTGGGAACACTGTAAATATACATTTACTGTAAAATATGCAATTCTTAAAGAAAGAGTGTTCTCAAAATAATAAAAATCTGTTAAAATGTATAACTCCAAAACTGACAAAAAAAAGCACCATATAAGTAGTCCATATGACTTGTGCACTATATTTCAAGTCTTATGAAGTCAGGTTTGACATCAGTGACATCAAACAAAAGGGAAAGGGGACATTTTAAGTAAATAACAATGTGCTTTTCAGTTTGTTCATCATTGTATGTCTTCAGAAAACTTGGAATGTAGCGTATAAGTCATATGGACTACTATTTATGTTGCTTTTTTGTTATTTTTAGACCTTCAAAGTCCCAGTCCCCATCCACTTCCACTGGAAAAGAGCAACAATGAAAAAAAGCAAAATAACTCTGTTCTAAAGAAGCAATACAATCACACAAACAACATTCAAATGAGTAAACAGTGACAAAATTAATCTTTTGGGGTAAACTATTCCTTTAAAAATGCCACGTTTAATGTTTAAAATGGTCATCTAAAGTCATCTAAAGTATCTTGGCCAAATAAAAGGAATTTTTCTTCAAAAGATGATTCCCTAAATTGCCTGTGAAATGAAAAGGGTATTAGGCCACATGCACTCTTCTGAATGCCCAGATGGAGGGGTGAGTGAATAAAAGCTGAACTCAACGAGCGGTTTGGGGTTTCCTGTCTTACTCTTTCTCTTCCGCCCTCTATCTTTCCCTTTACCGCAGTCTCAGCCCGCTCCATCAAACGGCCCCAGAGCGCCAGAGTCCGATGCCTTGAAAATCTCTCAGCCTGCCTGCGGGCAGCTCATATGACATAAACACCACAAGAAGCTAATTGGAAATAAACAAAACCGGGGGAAAAGGGCAGAATGTTGCGTGTGAATTACCAAAGGTGTTAACGTACTCAGATCGAGACATCAAACTCATGACCTTTGCAACAGGAAGTGAGTGTGCTGACTGTTCACCATGGGGTTTAGGGGCTGCAGAAACCGCGTTTTATAACAGACATTAGTTTATTACATCACCAACTGACAGTATAGTATAGTTATTGTATAGGAATAATTCAAATTTTTTTATGTTTTTGAAAGAAGTCGCTCACCAAGGCTACATTTATTTGATCAAAAACACAGTAAAAACATTACATAGATTAATATGACTAGTTTCCTATTTCAAACTTTAATTTATTCCTGTGATGCAAAGCTTGATTTTCAGCATCATTACTCCAGTCTTGAATTTTCTATTCATCAAAGGATCCTGAAAAAATGTGTCACGGTTTACACAAAAAATATTAGCAATGTTGATCATAGTAAGATTAAGATTATTAATAACTGAGCAGCAATAATAACTTATGATCAGCAAATCAGAATATTAAAATGATTTCTGAAGGATCATGTGACACTGAAGACTGAAATATTGATGCTGAAAATTCAGCTTTCCATCAAAGGAATAAATGTGACCCTGGACCACAAAACCAGTCTAAAGTCGCTGGGGTATATTTTCAGCAATAGCCAAAAATACATTGTATGGGTCAAAATTATTGATTTTTCTTTTATGCCAAAAATCATTAGGATATTAAGTAAAGATCATGTTCCATGAAGATATTTTGTAAATTTCCTATATCAAAACTTCATTTTTGTTTAGTAATATGCATTGCTAAGGACTTTATTTTCTCAATATTTTGATTTTTTTGCACCCTCAGATTTCAGATTTTCAAATAGTTGTATCTCAGCCAAATATTGTCCTATCATAACCATACATCAATGGAAAGCTTATTTATTCAGCTTTCAGATGATGTATAAATCTTAATTTTGAAAAACTGACCCTTATGACTGGTTTTGTGGTCCAAGGGTCACAAATTACAAAATACTATTTTAAATATTTTAAATTGTAAATTGCTATTTTAAATTGTATTATTATTTCACAATATTACTGTTTTTACTGTGTTTCTGATCAAATAAATGCAGCCTTGGTGAACATAATAGACGTCTTGCAACAAAAAGACAAAAAAAATATTATTCCAAATGTTTAACCAGTAGTGTATATCTGGAAAAGATTGTCCTTGATTTAAGTAAAATAATCAGACAAACTATATTCATGCATTTTCAAAGCGCCACTGAATGAAAAATAAGCAGCAAAAACATTCATTCAGAAATCGTCATCGACGTCAAAACCCTGAGAACTCAAAGAGGAAACCAGGCCGACATCCAGCGCATGGAGCCACATCAGAGCCAGAGAGAGAACAAGAGCTGGTAGCAGGTGAGGTTGAAGACGAGATGAATGGAAAGAGAAATATACTGTGACATCCCATTTGTGCGAGCGTGTGTGCATGAGAGAGAGATCGCATTCTATACTTAATGAGGATGGCAGTAATAAGGGAAGGAGAGATAGACCAATGCAGTGTAATTTCAGCCAATTCAGGCAGAAAGCAGCTCTATTAGCGGGCTATCAGGACTCTGCGTTCCCACCAGAACTCCCACAAGCAGCAGCGGTGTGGATGAACACAACCATCGTCTGTGAGCGATGTGACCACTTATATGTTCTTACATTTCCTTTTCTCACCACTATAGTCAAAGCTGCTGTACAAACTGTCACATAAACATTAGAACTGGCAGCTGGAGTGTTTAGAGGAGACCGGGGCTAGTTGTTACACAAAGAAGATTTTGAGTAAAACAAAAACACAAATGCTTGTTTTCTTTTGCATGTTGGTTTAAAACGATTTTGTCTTACATTTCTGCTGTTTATTGAAATATTTTGTGTTTCATGTTTTATTGGTTAAACTTAGGTTGTTTAATAGGAGGTTACGTTCAGAATTATTAATTATTATAACTAAAACTAAAATCATAAAAATACATTTCATTACTTGAAATAAAATGAATATTTACTGAAATTAAAAATAATAATAATTTCAGGGTTTTACCATTTTATTACTGCTAGTCGCCAAGGCTACTCATTTTTGTTATCAATTTTAGTTCAAAATAAAATAGCAAACTTTAAACTAAAATTAAAAACTAAAACTTCATAAGACCTATACAGACATATTGTAAAAAAATAAAAATCTAATAAAAATGACAAAAACAAAACAAAATTACTAAAACTAAAAAAATTACTAAAATTACAACAAAAACAGAAAATATGAAAAAAAATTATACTATATCAATACTAAAATTACACATGCACTAATAATGGACATGTTAAATAGCCATAGGCTTCAAGTTTTGTGTGTGTACAGAAATCGACTTTAAGTAAGAATGTGACAATTTGCCCCAGTCTTTCACATATAAATGAAACCATGGGTTTAATTTATAAAGAGACATGATCCAGCCTGCCCTGTGTAAAACATTTATATTTATATATTTGTATGTATGCATATTTCTTCAGTTAAGAACAGATGCTTCTGCATGTCCCCAAAGGGACATTCTTAAATTTAGTTCACTTCTGGGTACAAATTTATCTCTGAAATACAGCTCGCCCACAGCCCCACACACACACTTCCAGAGGTGTCTGAGTTCGCAGCTGTCACTAAGACACACCGATATTAATTACCATTGTGTTGATGTGACAGCTGAGAGCAGGGGTCTGCAGCCTTTAGCTTTACAGAAGAAAGATACAAGCAAATCCACATGTGATATGACAGCTTGGAAAAGAAATGAAAAGGATGATCATAAGGTGATATAAAGAGAAAGAAACTACCACCATTATCAACACACTTAGGTTTCTCATGATCTTTAAATCCTTTTGATCTGAAAGTTTATACTTAAAGGCTTAAAATTAGTTCTTTAGAAATATAGAAAGTGCAGTTGTAATTTAAAACTCAAATGTGAGACTATTTTTATTTAATTATTTGATAAATAAGTTATTAAATAAATAAATAACAAAAAAGACTATATAGTCGCATATCCCCATAATTCCATTTGTTGTATTATAGTTTTGTTGTATAATAATTATGAATACTACTGTTGTAAAATGTTAAAGAAAAAGTAGCTGTGTTCAAACTTTTGACTGATATTATTTATTTAATACTTTACGTCTCTGTATGTGTATACAGAAAGTGACATTGCAATAAAACTCGGGCAAACATAATTTGGCTCAATATTACAATACACAAACACATCTGTCATACAAGCATAGAGATGTTTATTGAGTGAGTCTGTTATTGGACGCGAGTTTCTATTAGTCTGAGTGACAAATGCAAGACTGAGGGAGACATTTATTATTAAACCCCGTGATGACAGACAATCAATATGCAGGTGTTTGCTATTGTCCCAGACACAGGTGAAGCCGTCTACGACAAACTTATTGACTTACATGCGGGTTTTGCTGTGTGATAATCCAGTTGCGGCCTCCTGCAGTCTGTCAGGTGAAATGAAACGCGGAGGATGTTTGTGCAGACGACTTTAGCGCTAATGAAAGGCCAGATTCATAAAACAACGCACATTTTTAAGCGAAACCACGCCTACATCACTGGCAGTACAACTTGTTTTTTCTAAATTCAGTTATTATAATTAGTTTCTGAACAAAAGCGCCTGTGTTTATGTAGGCTAAATGAAGCGCGTAAGTGAACGCGATTCAAATTGTGTTGAGCGCGAAATTTCTACTGATCCTGCAACGGTCGTGAAATGACGTCACGCTCTGTGGCGCCCTATTTTAAAACATAAATTCGACGTAATAATAATAATAATAATTCATAATAATAATAATAATTCAAATAGTAGTAAATCCAAAATGTAAAAATATACAATTTTCTCAACTTTCCTGCAACACTTTTAAAGTTTGTAGTCTTTTAATTTAGATAAGAGTTTATGCCATTAGTAGCCTATCAATCTTCTGTTCTGTCAGTCACATCTTGGCATGATATGAAGAATTCACTAAACTTACATTTACATTTAGCAGATGCTTTTATCCAAAGTGACTTTAACTTCAAAACACAGCCAAACTGCGAAAATTCATATGCATGAGCTTGCGTTCCCTCCCACATGAAAAAATACTATAGTAATTTATGGAAAATACTATAGTGTTTTTGAACAATATTACAGTAAAGTACTTGGATTAATTTGCTGTGGTAATTCTATAGTTGCTGTGGTAATATAACAACTATAGTAAACTAATTACTTTACCCAATACTGTACTATAGTCCAGGTGATATGTGCAAAATTTGAGTTGAAATGTTTACTTTTTCATAAAAGCATGAAACTTGGTACACTTATATAGTTTGGGGCCCTGAACATTTTCAGAAATGGAGCCATCGCAAAAACACCTCGTGGTGGCCATGGCAAACATTTTACTTTCCGCCATAACCAAATTATGTATTTTGTGTCATATCTCCTGAACCAAACGTGATAACACAAAAAAGGTTATGTCTACTCCTATGTTTTGATGGTCAAGGAATACATTGATACCACATACAACAACATAAACTGTTCAGGTGAAGAGTTAATGGTGAAATCAGCAATGTGAGAAGTAAATCACAGTATCTGAGTATCACAATATCACAGCATTTATAATAGTCCATATTATGGCTATTAATTTTTTTCTTTCTTTGATAATTAACTAATATTTTATTCAATAATACAATAAACGATTGTTTTCAAGAATACTATAGTTTTTTTAGTAAGTTTTTTTTTATAGTAATTTACTGGTATTACTGTACTTGTGGGGACATTTGGTCCCCATAATGTAGGTAATATCAGTAAACAAACACGCACAACCTCTGTATGCATTTTATTTTCTGTGATTGAACTGTTACTGTAAACAGTACATAGCAACCTAAAGGGTGTCTCAACTGTACCCACTTAACCACCCTGTATATTTCTTAAAATGCTATGTAATCCTTTTAAGATTCATGTTAGAAAATATGTCCATTAATAATAGACAGTTGAAATATCACAAATATCATTTTTTAACAGAATTTGCGTAACGTGTAAATGTGACTTTTATCCTATTATCATAACACTGTACAACTAAACAGCATGTGAAGCAATAGGAGACCAATCCGGGTACAGATGAAACAATGTGTCTCAACCGTTCCCCACTGACTTTCTCGCACGTTTCTCCAGATTATGAAAAGACCTTGCATGGCACAATGTCATAAAATATGTCTATTTTTAGAGCACAGAGTAACGTTTGCAATGATATACTGTATGTTAAGTTTAACAATCATAAAAGAATAATAAGCTATTCATTGTGGAAGGGACATGGTGAAATGAAAATCTCACCTTGCCGATATCTTCGGAGTGGAAAGTCGCACACATTTCAAATTTCCCACGATCAAAGAGAACACTAATACACATGTGTGGAGCAAAAGTCACGGCTCGGGGTTCTTGTGTACGCAAGTTATTTAAGGTGTTTCAGCTGTACACATGTCTCAAATGTACTCAGTCTACCCTACACTACAGTTTACTGTAGTAAAAACTAAAGTATACTACAGTATTTATTACAGTTTATCAGTTACCTACAGTTAATACTACAGTTTGCTGTAGCATTCATTAACAAAGTGTTGTAAATAATATACAGTATAATACACTTTACTATAGTACGGTTCAAAAACACTATAGTATTTACTATAAATTACTACACTGTAAAAAAAAAAAAAGAAAAAGTTGAGCCAAATTAAAATTTTAAGGCAACCAGCTTCAGCAGATTTTTGAGTTCTCTCAACTAATTTTTGTAGGAGATTCTCAACTTTTGTTGTATAAACTTAAAACAACAAGTTGAGAACTCAAAAATCTGCTGAAGCTGGTTGCCTTAAAATTTTAAGTTGGCTCAACTTTTTTTTTTTTATACAGTGTATGGTATTTTTTCATGTGGGCTGTGTCATGAATCGAAATATTAACGGAAGGAAAAATGTACTGCTCTTTCAAGCTTAAAAACAATATTAGTGCTCCTATTCATTGTGGTTTCGCGCCTCAGTGTGACCTTTAATAATGACGCATTTAAAGCATGCAGTTTTTATGACAACTGCAAACAAACATTTTCTGACATCAGAGGTCTGTGGGCACGGTTCAAAACTGCAGCTAACATGCTAAACTGCATGTGTATGTTTTAATGAGCAATACTAATGCCCCTAGACATGTACCCTAAATAAAGTAAAGTCAAAATGCTCCCTTACTTGTGCTTGAACTTCACTGCCTCGAGTAGTTGTTTTCTTCAAAGGGCTTTGACCATTTTGCTGCCTGCTAAATACAGTTATATTGTATATGTCTATAAAATAAGTAGGGATATGTCTCCGTATTGTTTATTTTTCTCTTCCTGTCTCTCTAAGTCTTTCCTTCCTCCAGGGGAAATTGCTAGCCATTTGAACAAGCAAACCTACAATATCAGTCAGTCTTTGAGTCCGATCACACCAAGAATGACCATCACAAAAAATGTTTGAGAAACTGAAACACATTCTGGTCGTTCATGTGTTTTGGACAACAGATTTTACGGTCTATAAAGTTTGACTTTAAACATTCTTGTGGTGAAAACGGTGCACATAGACAGGTGCAAGTTCTTAAGTATGAGGTGTGTGAGAGAAAAACTGAATCTAGGTCATGGTAGTGCATGAAGAGGACCAGTGCAGCTCGATGGTGTGCTTGTGGTTGGCCATATCTTCAGATTTAGTCAAAATCTGAAGACATAATTAGTTTTATTTTCCTGTTTAAGAAATAACCTGGTGTATTTATTCTAAGTGTCAATGTAAATGTTGACCAGTAAATGTTATTTACAGTATTACTTCTTGTTTTGTTTGTTTGGTCAACAGAAGTACACACAAGTGCATCGTGTTGAAAATAAGGTCAAAGGAAACCAGATGCACTGCACTTTCCATTTCCTGCCACTGACCTGTCAATACCATCACAGTTTCCACCCTGCAACTCAGCATCTACCTCACTCTCCTCTGTCTCACATGTACTGACACAAATACCACAGTCAATGGTTTTCACAGACTTTTATTGTAAATGGCAAAAGAAACCACATGAAAGTGTCAGAATGAAGTCTGAGAAACATTTCTAAGAAGGCTGAAAGGCATAGCCGACATCTGTACAGCATAAAAATCTTTACTATAAAACTTTTCACAGTTAGACACAAATAAAATTTCAGGGCAGGCAGTGTGTGCTACTTTTATACATGTTTGAATTGCATCTGTCAGGGCATGAAATCCAAGTACTTTACTATGCATGTCAGTATGACACATCTTCACTTTAATTTAAAAAAGAAAAATTAACATAAGAATAATAGAGCTGCTACAAACAGAGAGATTAAGATCTGATACCACCATCAAGAGCTCAAAGGGTTTCAACCGTATCTGAAGATTAAAATCGCTTCTGCTATTTACAAAGATGTTCTCATGAAAGAAGAGAGAGAATGCAAAATGCAAAATGCAATGCAGTGAACAGTACATCACATTCGTCTTTCTTTTTTGGTTGTCATTTGTCTTCACCCCTCCGTAGATCAAAATAAGACCAGTAAACAGGCACTTGATACTGTAGAGAGAGAAAGAGGGCATGAATCAAACAGTCATGTCATTTGAAATATGGATGTAATATGGAATAATTTCATTAGAATCCTTGAGAATTTAGAGAGATGTGATATAAAAGAGCAGATTTGACACAGAATGAAGCTCAGAAGTGCATCAGTGAGATCTCGCCACACGCTCTCACAGTGGAATTGCAGATGTTGCTCAGAAATTGTGCTTTATGACATCATACAGTAACGTGAGAAGCAAAACAATCCATTTTTAATTCACTCTAATTCAGAAGAAAAACATGTTTTTAAAATCTAGCTGGCTACTTGCATCTGCTTGAGACGATGCATTTTATTGTGCTCTGTATTGCAATGCATTAGTGTTGATTTGGGTCAAGGGTCCTTCATAAACAGTGTGTTTTGTAATTTGCAGTATGCTAATTTCTGTATGCATATGTATGAATACCCAAATGACCTACTACATTTCCCGAAATGTTACAACATTATAAAACATTACATATCGTTTCAATGTTTATCCACAGATGAACCAATGTCATGAATCAAAGCTGAACCACTGTTCGATTTTGTTGAATTCACGTTGATATTGCGACATTGTTTCAACATCTTTTCGATATGAGTGAATAAATTTCAGCCTGACTTATAAGTATTTTGATAACCTTTTTCTAACCATTTAGCATTAAATGCTATTTCAATGTTTTCTCAATGTTGAAATTACAACTGACATTATGGCAACTACATTTACATTTTAACATTAAATGTCAGTCATGTGCCGTCTGGGATTGTGTGGAATACACAATGCGTTGCGCTTCAGTCCAGTGTGACAAATTAACTGTAAAATATATCAGCCATGATACTTAACACAACTGCTAAATGTGAAGAGGTTTTTTTTGTTGTTTTTTGTTTTTACAATAAAAATACAATATAGTAATAATATATAATATAAATAATATATTTGCAAGATACTGAACACTAATCACTTAACATCATTTAACTAAAAACTATAAGAATTTAAGACCATTTAAGACAGTATTTTTCTGTAAAGCTGCTTTGGAACAATGTCCACTGTGAAAATGACATTGAAATAAAATTAACTTAACTGAACATTTAATATCACAAGGTCATGTGACACCAAACACTTTTGAGTGTTTGCAAAATAATACATAATAATACATACATATTTTGCAGTTTGCAGTAGACTATTATTCCATTCTGAACAGAGCCAAACACCAACACTTGGAGCTGTGGATGTGTTTAGAAACCAACCAGCACATTCACGAAAATGTGTCTCAATATCACATTTATGAATAAAACTTACTTGAACAAATAGTTTACTGTAACAAACATGGTTAGACCTTATAGATAAACTTAGGTTAGGGTCGTATGTTTTTGCATGGCTCAGCGCATACAATTTTGCCATCTTGTACCAATTATTTTGACTTCTCATGAGGTCGGATTTGACTTACCCATTGGAGGGATCCTCGAGAGGAGCCTGTGCTACCTTCCTCCTCTTCCATGTTCTCATGCTCCTCACCCTCACTGTGTGGCGTCTGGTGAATGACCACTCGCTCTGAGGGAGGAGACAGACAGTGAGATTTATTGCTTCATCCAAATATCTATGAAGACAATTCAAAACTTTTTAAATGTTTTAAACCAGCTTTATATTATTATAGAATTTTTTGATCTATTAAATATATGTTTGTACCTCCCTTACTGATTGCATTTTTTAATCAGAAGTAACAAGTAGCAGATATAACTTACAAACCTTTCCAAAAAAGTAATGCATTTTTCTATTTTTTATTTATTTATTCACTGCCACATAGAACCAAACCGCACCATGCAGTGTGCATGACAACATGTTTGCACTGCAAGCGGGCGATGTGACACAACAAAAATATACTGTTCTCATTATAAATCAACAAAGTTGTCTATACTATAAACAGCATTGTGTATATACACAGGTGTTAAAGTCGTTGCATGCAAACTATGTCCAGACAACAAAAACTGTCTACAGCAAAAAAAAAAAAATGACCACGTTACCACAAATAAAAACACCTGCAAGAGTACAGCCTCAGTCAGCTGAAATAATGCAAGTAACTCAAGCAATGGCTCTGCTTCAGGAACCAGATTTTACATGGGGTATTGTATAAATAAATTATGTAAAATTATATATGTAGAGTGTAATATATTAACATTAATATTAATATAAACTGCTAACAGTATCAAAAATATTAATATGACATTGCCAGAATACTGGCCATTTTGTAAATGCATAAACAGCCGAAATATTTTACCAACCAAACACTGGTCTTGTATTGTATTAATATTAACCATAATACCAAATGGCAAAATGTCTGCCAAAACACCAGAGTCTGATTAGTTATTAATTGCATAGAAAAACATTGTTTTTCTCACTTTTCGTGACTATTCAGAAAACATATAATTATTTTTTATAAGTCAAATAAAATGTGTGTTTTTATATAATATAAAAATAATATACAAATTATGAATGATTTTTTAAAGTAATGCTTTAGAATTTTTTTTTGTAATTTATATATTTGTATTATTATTATTTAGAACTTTAGAACACAATAATAACTGTTACTTTTAAAAAAAATAATAATGTTAAAGGTGTGTTTGAAAAAGCTCAACAGTTGCACTTCCTGTGCGAGGGGCCTCACCGCGACAAAATCTGACAAGTTTTGACATAAAAGGCCTGCTCACACAGCAACTTTGTGACATAGGCTACATTAGTTTTCATATTACATGTACTTGCATCATTCACTGTACTGTTAGTCAGTGTAAGTTTTTTTTTTTTTGGAGTGTCTGGATGTTTGTATGACAGCATGCTGTTGTTTAGTCAGAGAATATCCGATTCGTCCAGGCCATGAATGAAATGAACACTCTGGCTGTGATTACAGTATTGAACTGAGTATAAGTGGTGAAAAACACCTCATAATTTTTTACAAACTTTTAATGAGTCTCAGCTTTGCAGGAAATACCTGAGTACAGTCCACCACAGATGATATGAAAAAAAAAATAATTGGCACAAATGCATTCTGCACAAACATACCAGTAATGAGCATCAGTACTGAAGTGTACCTGATTTTTTACAGGAGTTTCTCATCTTGCACACGCTGAAGGCCAAGCAGAGGGTCAGCAGGCCGATGGCAGCGGCCAGAGATAAAGGCAGGATAGGAAATGGAGTCGGGTCTGTGGATGCGCTGTGTGTAGTTTGAGTAGTTTGAGGCGAGACAGAAACTTCAACAGAAGAAATAGATTGAATTAGATGTACTCAAATTATATTGGATGACTTTAATAATGGTTATCTTTTAGTCTTTTTTACTGTATTGTGAAGGAAGAATCTTACCAGTCAATGTTTTGTTATTTAGTACTCTGTCATTGACAGATATGACTGTTGCAGTACCATTCTTCTCAATCAGGAATGGTATGTCTTGAGTCACTTCACAAACATAAAGACCTGTAGCATTTTTAAGTATGTTTGTGAGGATGAGAACTGAACAGTTCTGTGTTTCATGCTCTTGGAGTTCCTGCTTTACTCCGGTATGTTTTTTCTCATTGATGTACCAAGCAACTTTAACTTTATGTTTGATTTCATTCCAGCAGCAGCTGATTTGAGCAGAATCTCCCTCATTCACAGTGATGCTGGACGGGCCCTGAATCACAGACAGATCCTCACTTGAACCTGTGAGAAAAGCATAAACACATAAAAACATGAATGTTTTGTTGTATTATGTTGTGGCTTTGAGGACTTCTCTAATACTCAACTGTTAGTATTAAAACCACATTTTAAAAAAAAGGAAAATTGCATTATTCAGCAATTTTATGGCAATTTTATTTTTTAATTTAAAAAACAGGTAAAACACCTGTAAAAAATAAAAATGGAAAATTGCTTAGTATTAATGCAGTACATTGTGCCCTATTTTTTATTTTTTTGCGGTGCATTTTACCTTGTAGAATAAACAGGAAATACATAAATATCATATGTAAAAATTCTATTTTTTTTATTTAATTAAAAAATCAGAGATTAAATACTATCTGCTACTGAGAATTTTATAATGTTTATTTTGCTAATGTTTAAGTTAGTTAAGACACACTAAGAAAACAACTCTTTGATTAGACAGACCAAAAAAAGGGGAAAAAACCTTTCATGAATTTAAAATAAAACCTCATCAAGGTGGAAAACAAGAATTATAACAAGGTGGTTTTTAAATGTTGTCTAAAATAATGGGTGCTAGTTGTGAAACAAAAATAAAGACCACAAAGTCTATCTCTTCCAACACTTTGTGAAAATTAACATTAACAAAATTTAACAAACTTTAACATTAGCAAATTAACATTAACAGAAAGGTACTCACCCGTTTCTTTTTTTAACTAGAAAAATAATGATATTTGTAGTGTTGGACGTTTTTCTGAGGTTTAGCGATACAGTATGTTACATGATCCATAATATATAGATAATAATTTGTGATGATATGATATGTACATAATTATTTTATGTTGGTGCATTAATCAATATATAAAAGCACTTACAGATCATATCGGTCTAATCAACAGTATGTTGTGTTTATGCCTATAAATGATACTGAGTGACTTAAAAATGTTTTACAGCAATTTTTATGTACAAACCTTACACCTTCCTTAGTAGTAGTACTTTTTAATTGCTTATACAACTCTACCTCGTAAAAAATGTTTAAATATCAACGACAGAAAGTTTGTTTTTCTGCAGATTTTTGTATATAGATCAGCAACATGACAGCAAAATTACCATAAACTAATTATACAACTAGACAACTCTTCACATGTGTTTATTAAAATAGTCCAAAATGCTACAAAAGTGTCTCCTGCTGAATACAAAAAGGCAGCATCATCTCACAGATCTACAAACAGTTGATTTATTTTATTTTGTGCTAATACTGAACAGTATCCTGAAGCATCTGTGCTGGTTTTCCATTCAGGAAGGAGTTTCGTGTGGCACTTACCTCTGAAACAAAGGCATGACATGAGGAGCCCACACAGGAGTCTGGAGGAACACTTCATTTCTCAGCATCTGCAGAGAATCTGAACTCCGCTTTACTCCCACATCACAACCTTTCACACGCATGAGACACTCGTACTCTCAGATTTTCACCCCCTCCCCACGCAACTAATTTTATCACGGCGAAGCCCAGAGTAAACCACAGCACTGATCTCACGCTCGATTCACCTCAGACGCACTGAACACAACCATATACACAATCACACAATACACACAATCAAACAGAAAGAATCATGCATGCACAAGACATATTTTATTTCGTCTACTTTCAGAATTCAGTGAAAGTCATTGCAAACCATTATGAGTCTGCAAACAAGCTATCATGCAGGAAGTGACATCATAGACCTGAAAAGCACACCCATGACTCCATTTCCTGTGTCTCACAGAGCTGAAACTAAGTCGCCCAGCACAGAAACAGCCCCTTCTTCAACACTAGTTATTAGATGTGTCTTTTCATCAGTGTTCAGAACAGAGATATTCTTGTTTTCATTGTCATGCATTGGAGATGCACCTTGTTCAATGCTCACAACTGCAGTAGTCAGTTTTTCTTCATTTTTTTCTTCTTCTGTTGCAGCAGTAACTTCAGGTTTCTCGTTGTTGACCCTCTCTTTCTCCTGTTCTGAAATATTTTTACCCTGTGTCACCTCTTCACTTTCATTCGTCTGTGTCTCTCCAGCCTCCAGGTCTTCATCTGGTTCTTCTCCCAACTCTACAGCATGCTTAACTGCTTTAGATGGAAAACAAAATAATAAATAAACATAAAAAGCAGTAAGACCTCACTAACATCTAAGGGTATAAACTTTTACTTTCAAGGAGCAGTTCACCCAAAAATGAAAATTTGCTGAAAATTTACTCTCCCCCAGGCCATCCTATAGATATAGTGATTACATCACTTACTCACCAATGAATCCTTTGCAGTGAATGGGTGCCGTCAGAATGAGAGTCCAAACATTTGATTAAAAAAACACAATAATCCACACACCTCCAGTCCATCAGTTAGTGAAGTGACAAGTTTTGCGTTTGTTTTTAAAAAAAAAAAAAATCCATCAAAACAGATGAGAATTTTTCTCCCTTTTTTAAAGATTTTTTTTTACTTCTATCCATAACGTTTTTATTTCCAGTGAAAAAGCCTGAATCAGGAGAGAAATATCCACAGATCAAGCACTGTTTACAAGCAAAAACAGTCTAAAACAGTTTTAAACAATATGTGGGTGGACTTTGACAACAGGAGATGGACTTTTTCACTGGTTGGAAGCATTATTATGGATTATGCCAAAAGTGATGGTTTAAAGTTCAAGCACCTTAATGATGGATTTGTTTCTTGCAAACCCACATTTTTTTTTACTTCACAAGACTTTAATTGATGGACCGGAGTCATGTGGATTACTTGAGGATTATTGGCACCCATTCACTGCAGAGGATCCACTGGTGAGCAAGTGATGTAATGATAAATTTCTCCAGATCTGTTCTGATTGAGAAACAAACTCATCTGCATCCTGGATGACCTGAGGGTGAGTAAAGTCAACAAATTTTCATTTTTGGATGAACTATTCTTTTAACTACTTCAACTGTGGTACAAACCTATTATTTTACTTTGCTTACCACACTTTGTCACAACAGAGACAAAAGTAGTCTATTGGTGCTCATGCATGAAAACAAATAGTCTGAGATGTTGTTAGACACCGACTGTAATCAAATGAACCTCTGACCACAAGTTCACACACCACTGCTGTGGTTTTAAAATCTGAATATTCTGTCAAATGTGTAGGAAAAAAATCCTTTTAAAGATCTACGAAATTAAATGTATTTGTAATTACACTGTATAAGTCTAAACCTTTCAGGATAAAACACTATCACTACCACTCGCAGACCACGCATCACACACTGTAGGCAGCGCAATCCTAACAACCTGCGCACTTTGCCTATGTCTGCTAATACACTACT
>JAFVLL020020270.1:0-15787 GCA_021397915.2 Tor tambroides | reverse complement strand
GTTCAATATATTGGTAAAGAATACAATTTATGAGAATTTATATTTCAGGTTTTGACTGCAAATGTCACGTCCATAACGCTGGAATTGCCCATATGGCTTTCATACAGAATGCTTCTTTGATGCCTTAAATATGGGATGATTCCGTATTATACGGAAAGTTTGGCAACTCTACTTTTGCCCAGCATGATTAACATGTGCTTCTTCAGGTTTCCTTTACATATGAATCTCTTTCCACACTGAGAGCAGATAAAAGGCTTTATTCCAGTATCAGTTAACATGTGAGTGTTAAGGGATCTTGTACGTGTGAAAGACTATCCACACTGAGAGCAGGTAAAATGCTTTTCTGAAGTGTGAGTTACCAAATGTTTCTTAAGGTGTCCTTTCTGTGTAAAACTCTTTCCACACTGAGAGCAGCTGAAAGACTTTATGCCAGTGTGAATTAACATGTGATTCCTCAGGATTCCTTTACATATGAAACTCTTTCCACACTGAGAGCAGGTAAAAGGCTTTATTCCAGTATGAATTAACATGTGAGTGTTAAGGTATCTTTTACGTGTGAAAGACTTTCCACACTGAGAGCAGCTGAAAGGCTTTTCCCCACTATGGACTCTCATGTGTTTCATAAAGCTTCCTTTCTGTTTGAATGTTTTTCCACACTGGGAGCAGCTGAAAGGACTTTTGACTTCTGTTATTTGAATGCTGCCACTCATGGATTTTTCTCCACTGACATCATGATCTTTCTGATCCTGATGTTTCTCCTCCACCTCATTCAGATCTTGTCTTTCCTCTTTCACTTTCATCAGACCTAAAATGAAATCATTAAAAAGATGAAAATCAATTGGAACATTTGAAAAATAAAAGGATAAAACATTTGTTTACAGATGAAAATATTGTCAAAACTGTCCTGGTTCACACAGATCCATGAAAATGATTAAAAACACTTCATTATGCTGACAGGCCAGTAGTTGACGATGTCAAACACTATGTGCCTATAGACTGAACACGTAATACACATGCACATGTTACTGTTTTTACAAACTGGGATCCCTTTCACATTGCTGTAGTCTGTATGCGAAACTTAAAGGGGTGGTTGAATGCGATTTCACTTTTTTAACGTTAGTGTGTAATGTTGCTGTTTGAGCATAAACAGTATCTGCAAAGTTATGATGCTGAAAGTTCAATGCAAACAGAGATATAGCTTTTAAAATCATGACAGTTTAATGCCTACAAAAATAGCTCGTAGGGACTACAATGAGCTACTTCCCGAGTTTGTGATGTCACAAACCCTGATAAACCCCACCCCCAGGAACATGCAACAAAGGGGGCGGGCCTTGTTGTGCTGCTTTAGAGAATTCAATTCAAGTTTATTTGTACAGTGCTTTTCATGATACAAATCGTTGCAAAGCAGCTTTATAGAAAATTAAAGTTTTTCCATTATATTTAGTAAGAGCTAATCAGTGGTGACTCAAATCTCAAATTGATGTCCATATGTCAGAAACGTACGGTAAAAATCAAGCAGTTAGTTAATGTCACGTAATCAAACAGACGGTGAACACTATTAACGGCAATGATTACGTTGTGATTACATTTATAGAAAAATGTGCTAGTTTTGTATGTTGTCTGAGGGTTGGCATCATCCAACCCTTCCCAGAAGAGGAAAAGTCGTTGCCATGCCGTCAAAACTAGGGGTGCACGAAAAATCTATTCACATGAATCACGATTCTGTCTTCTAACGATTCTAATGGACTCACAAGTTTCAAAATCAATGTTCTAAAGCAGCGGTTCTTCATCCTGTTCCTCGCATCCCCTGCTCTGCATCTCTCTCTCAATTTAGGGATGCATTGGCCCGATACTCAGTATCGGTATCGGCTCCGATACTGGCATTTTCTGCCGGATCGGGTATCGGTCAGACGAGACTGATCCAAATCCGATATTGTGTGTATACTATTCTGTGTTACTATTAAGCTCCACGAAAGCACAAAAACATTATAAAGCACCTTAAAGTCAAAGTCCAAGTGTTCTGAAGCCATTCCATTGTTTAATGTGAGGTACAGATGAATATTTAAGTCGTTAAATTGATGTAAACTCTTCTCTCCACTGCAGCTTTGTCATTCATCCTCCATTCAATATTCAAACTGCGTGTTGCGTTCGGCTACAACAGTCAAGACGATGAAACTCTCTCCAAGAGCGCACAGTAACTGACATTTAAAACTGTTAAAAGAAAAGGATCAAACTAATCGCACAGATTTAATAAACTATGCATCAATATCTCTTTCCTTTGTGCTTTGAACTTCTCTATGCGGAGCTGCATGCTGTGACTCCGTGTTGCTTCAAGCGCATCATTCTGCGCACCAGATGCACAAAACCGCTTTGTGCTGCTCTGTATTGAAGCTTTCCGTATAATATTTTTGCTCAATGAAAGATTATTTATAGCATTTCTTATTCTGTCCTATGATAGGACAGAAAAAGAAAGGCTGTTCTAATGTATAGCACAGTAAATGAGACAGCAACATATGATCAGGTCAACACACAGAAGTATAGAAATTCTACATTGATTTAAAAAAAAAAAAAAAAAACTCTGCTGGTATCAGATCGGAATCGACCGATACTCAGAATTTTCTGGATCGGATCGAAAAAAAATGGTATCGTCATATCACCCTAATGTCATTCAGATCATCAGCTTGTCAGCTCCAATAAACTGTGTTCCAATTATACACTTTGGGCCCTATCATACACTGGTGCAATGCGGCACCAGGTGCAACGCAAGTGTTTTTTGCTAGTTTCAGCCTGACGCAGTTACCATTTTTCATGTCCTGCGCCACGTTGTTTAAATAGCAAATGCATTTCGTGCCCATTTGTGTGCTCATGGTTGTGCTGGTCTGAAAACGAGGTGTGTTCAGGTGCATTGTTGGCGCATTGATATTTTGAGGCAACTGAAATAGACCGCACCATTGACCAACTAAAACCTGGTCTAAAGTCAATGGCGCAGTATTTTTTGTTATTTAAAGAGCACGTTAGGAATATGCAACTATAGGCAGGTCCACAACGCGCGTACACTCTGCTTATTACACACAGTGACACGCAGCATGTCAAACCATGTCAAATATTACAAATTAAATGATTACAATGTAAAAGATTATTATTGTGTAGGCTACATAAATATACAAATGCCTACATGTCACAATGGATAGTCATTGCATGTATCAGAATTAGGCTACCTATTTGCTCTCCCACAAGCAGCTCCGTTTCTTCTCTAAAGACACGTTCAGACTTTGTTCTTGCCGTGTAAATAGGAAATCCGCCATGGCACATTCAGGGGAGCAAACTCATCAGGGGTGAAAAAGGTGACAAACTAAACTAACCCCCCCGCCTGCCCGCCCCGCAACACACACACACACACACACACACACACACACACTACATACCACAGGACTCCCTCTCTGGCCCTGTGACACCCACCCAAGTAAAACACAATATTTTTATCTGGTAAATGGAACTACAAACAATTTAACAAGTGAAAGTGCCAAATGCGAAATGTTCTATTTAGCAACAAAAAATTGGTGAAGTTTGGCTACCTGAACTAGTTAAATACCAATGTAGGTAAAGGCAAGTTAATTCACAATAGCACATTTCACACACAATGGCAAGTCAAACTGCTTTACAGGAAGAAAATGTTACACACTGCAAAAAATGCTTTTCTTACATTTTTTGTCTTGTTTCCAGTCCAAATATCTAATAATTCTTACATCTTTTTTTTTTTTTTTTTAGAAAAAAAAAAGAAGGTCAAAATAACCTTGTTTTCGGTTTGAAATAAGATTATTTTGCTTACCCCATTGGCAGATTATTTTGCTTGTTTTAAAGAGAAACTTAATTTTGACTTTTTTTTCTGAAAACAAGACAAAATTTTTACTTGTCTAGAAAATGCTTCTTGATTTAAGAATTTTTAGATATTTGCACTAGAAACGAGACAAAAAATGTAAGAAAAGCATTTTTTGCAGTGCACCATTCAAGGATAAACACCTTTATATGATTAAAAGACATTTGAGGACAACTACAGTCTAAAATCAACAAGGATTGGTATTAAGATGTTACATGAACTTAGTCAGGGCAAATAAACCACTGTAAATCTTAATTTCAGCACTCAAATTTTTGAATCAGCGGATGGGCTAAACGCGAGGTGTTTCTCCGTCTTGAAACAGGCTGTTACAGGCTGACACTTAGCGCTGCCTCCATTTGAGCTGAGTGATACTAATATTACTGTTCATTAAACGGTATGCTTTACTTGTAGGTCAAACAGTTCTCAAATCGACTTCTAATGTAGCGATAATGTAACTTATAATCTTCATATCGATCGCAACAGCAACCTCATGCAAAACAAAACAAACAAAACAAAACAAAAAAAACAGCCTCACGCGGTAATCATTTAAACTGGAACACCATAATTTACAGCAGATACAACTGCATTCCGTCCTGCTCTACAGCAAACTTAATTTAGCTGGCTACAAACTGGCTAATCTAACCACCACAATTACTTCAAAAATAAATTGCTTATCGTTAGCTTGTTCCTTCACGTTTTACATAGGCTCTGGAAATATGGACAGTTGCCTACAGCGTCTAAAAGTTAGGCTTCAGGAGTGAGATTGGTTGGATGAGGGAAAGAACATTAAGATAAGCCAATCAGAGGCAGAGTAGGGCGGGTCCATTCCTTTGCCAACAGGGAAAAGAAATGCTACAGGTGACGTGACACAGATGACTCGAAGATACGATGACGACGACCAACCCCCCCCACAATTTTTGTTTATTTATTTATTTATTTTACAGATCTACACGATTCACGTGACTGACCTATTTCGAGGTGAAAATGGCTAATTTCACCGAAAGGTGACAAGTTTGCACCCCTGGCATTAGACCATGCGCCGGGTGCGCCAACGGTTTTTCCCATCGTTAAACTAGCAAAAGTGGACTCGGACACCCCAAGTGCACCTGCTCCTTGCGCTTTAGACCATGCACTTAGATCGTTAAAATAGGGCACTTTATGTGTATAGACATACAGATATTTTTCCCATAGCTATGAGAAGCGTTAATCATGCTTTAATACAGCATGCTGTTGCCATGCTGTATGAAAGCTTTAATCAGGATGAAACTGTATATTAAAAGCTAACATAAGCAGTAGCATTTACAAATAACACAGTATCTAAAGCAAAAAAAACAAACAAACATACCATTAAGAGCCATGTGCTTGCACAGGTTCTTCGCGATCCTCCTTACTAATTTCCTCTGCATTTCAATCAGGCTCAGATTAATAAGCAATATTGACAACGCCATTGTTTACAATACAACACTGGAGCACATTCTGAGGTGAGGGGCGTGACAATGGCGGTTTAGCCAATCACAACACACTGGGGCAGCTAACCAATCTGAGCCCATCACGTATTTCTGAGAGAGGGGCTTCATAAAACCAGGAAATCATTAGAGCGTTCAAAGGAGAAGGGACAGAGCAGTGTAGAATAAAGGTAAATTATTGAAAAAAATCATTGTTTTTTTTTTAACAACAACAACAAAAAAGAACCATTAACACGTTAGACTGCACCCCATAAATACAATCAAGCCTAGAAAAAAAAAAGTCAACCACCCCTTTAAAAAAAATGCTAAGAAACATATTTCCATATTTTGAATTATTGTCTGTAAATGTACCCTTTTAAGTATTGTGAAAAGTACTTGTCTAATCTACTTTATTTCACAGCTCACTATAGGGAATATGCAGGTATCGGCACTTCAAATTTTAAAAGATCTTCAATCTTTTTTAAAGGGGTCATGACCTGTATTTTTAAATTATTATTTTATGTTTCCTGCGGTGCACCTATAATGTTTTTACATGGAAATATAATGTTGAGGTGTACATTTAAAATATTTTTAAATAGAAATTAATGTCTATTTTCTACACTGATTTTAGCGTCTGATTTGAACGCTGTTTGAAGGGGCGTGTCTGCTGTGAGACTTCAATGGAAACGCCCACTGCTGTGACTGGCTAACATCTTTGCATAGGAAGTATTACATGTGGAACAGTCTCAAATACATTTACTATGTTTTTACAACTAAGCCGTCGAGATTAACTTATCATGTAAAGTATTAATTACAGCGTTATATGTAGATCTACTCCCATCCAGTGGTGTAGTCTACGTGATACGCAGGTATACGGCGTATACCCACTAGCAAAGGTCAAGGATTTCCGTATACCCACTTAAAATAGCGCGAGGATATGTAACAGCATCTTTGTGACAGAACTTTCACACATTCATTCATAAAATCACCCCGTCTGTGTTGCGACCGAAGCACTGACTTTTTGAAAATCACACTGTTTCTTTTGATGACCAGTGCTATTGCGCAACTCTTTCATTTCATCTGACTGGCTGAGGCCATGCATCCTAATAAAAATGTGCCACGCTGTGCGTCGCCAAGAAAGCTTATCATTTGAACGTGTTTTTATGCCTTGCCCATTTAAACATTCAAAAGATTAAATAAGCATTCAAACACAGGATGCGGAAAAACTCACCGTGTTCAGTGAGCACATAGAGAGCAAACGTAAACTTAAGTGAACGTAAACTATCATATTGGATGTATTGTCTCTTAAAGTGATTGCGCCTAATTTACTAGCTGCTGTCAGTGTCTTTAATGTTAATCCAAGAAATTAAATGAGAGAAAATCATTCACAGCTCTTTACTGAACAATTTTGTAGTTTAACAAGTATTAATTTATATTTAATTTATACAGTGAAGACTATGCAATGCTATTTTATATTTGATTATTCGGTTTCTGTACCTGGACACCTACAAACTTGAAAAAACGTAAACATTGTGTAAATAGCACAAATAAATATATAGAACAAACATATATTAAACTATTTCAAACAGGGCCCACAGGTACAACCTGCACCGGGGCCCCGCAAACCCCAGCTACGGCCCGGGGAGCAGTGACAGATCAGTCAACTGTCCCAAGCATCTTTCACACAGTCAACAGTATGTTGACTTTCTCAGGCCAACATAACTAGCTAATAACTTCAGTAACATTAGTGTGCGGATCAATGAATGCAGGAGAAGGGGAGAGATAACACAGATATGTGTGTCTGTGTACAGCAGTTAAACTGAATACAATGTTTATATCTCCTTGTTTCAGATGATGAGAGAGATGAGAACTCCTGGCCAGCCTTGTGGACTGAAGGTCAGGCTAGGGAATTTAAAAACAGGTACTCTTAAACGTGCATTGAAAATTGCCAGCTGATAAAAACCTGTGCTCCAGGGACCATATTCGGGAAAAATATAGCTCTTAACTGTCTGAGTTAGATGATTAACACAGTAGAAAATCAATCCAGTCTCATCTGTAAATGTCATTGGCTGTCTTGTGTTGCTTATAATGAATTGACATGTTGATATCACATAAGCAGTCTTTCAGAAAGCTGTCAGTTACATGTAGATGCATACTGTACACATTAGTGAGTGGTGCTTATGGGGTGTCGCTTTGGGACGGGTGAAGGAGGGAAAAACCACAGTATGCTCACTACAAAAAACTAGACTACACCACTGCTCCCATCACATGAAATATTGCAGCGGTGAGCACTGAGCAGATAACAGTCTGTTTTATCTCATCATTACATCTAGTTTTCTCCACTCTCACGAAATGCTTTCATCATAACTAACAGCAAACATGATGTAAATACTGTAAAAGGTTCATTGTGTTGTGTAAGAAAACCATTGATTATAACGAGAGTTTTAAGTGTCCAGATAAACTTGTGCTGTGTGATTGACAGCTCCAGCAAACAGGGAGCGTTCCTTGATCGCTTTCTGTATATAATTTAATCACAATTTAAATAACAGATTATATTTATGCTATTAGGAGAAACAATGATAAGTTTGGTCACTGGCTTGATTTACTGACACACACACACACACACTCACACACACACCAGTGTTTCCCCTAGGTTTACAGCTTTGGGGGGGCATATTTGACGAGACATATTTTCCGATGCACGCTCTCTAAAACTGATCTAAAACTTATCTAAAACTGATTTAATGCCCGAGTTAACTGTGCGCGCACACACACACATTTAAAAACTGAGACAAATAAAATCTGATGGAACCTGAATAATTACACATCAGAAATCACTGATTACAGATCAGACATTAAAATAAAGGCTTTTAACATTTTGGAACCAGAAGAAGTGCCTTGGATCTGTTTTTATACTTGGGGAAAGTTGGTTTTATATTCACAACATTCACACATTTCCGCATTCAATAACTTTCTAATTATATGTGCAATAAAGTTATTTTTTGCAAATTCTAATCAGCGACATCATTGTCAACCTACTACATTTTTTTCACAATCGATCAAATTGGTCAAGTATTGTTTTAATGTCATATTTACTTGCGAATTTCTGCTGAATGTCCAGTGTAGTGTGGTTAAAGTAATTGAATGCAGAAGTCTGAATGTGCCAATATAAAACCAACTTTACCAAGTTTTTTCTATAGATATATTTTTGAACCCAACCAAAGAGCACCTTCTGGGATCACTAAACAGAGGTCCTTTCAGCAAGTAGCGCTCCAAGATCTTTGAATTATTAAAATAAACAAGGTTACTTCCATGTTGTGACAGTGCTGTCAGGTTTATATTAGTGATCGACCGATATTGATTTTTTAGAACCGATACCGATACCAATTATTTGCATGTTTATGTGCCCGATAACCGATATGCAGAACCGATATTTATTTACTGTTATAAAGTAAATAAATGACTGATTGAAGTAAGAACAAACTGCACTTTGGTTTTTTCTATTTTCAGTCATCTTTTTTGTTTGTGTTTAAAATTTGCACTCTTTCATGTTCAATTTAATCTTCATATTACAACAATAAAAAAACATTTTATTTATAAAAAGCATCAGCAGCAACAACACTAATATTAACAATAAGCAAAATGAATGTAGAATATCTAATGTTTTCAAATGGAGAAAATAAAGACAGGAGTCATATCAACTTCATTTTAAATTACAGTTTTACTAGGTTTATAAGCTGTTTAATAGACTCGAGAATAATTCACTGGATAATGTTAATTCACTGAATAATATTCTCTGGAATATTGGAATATAACAAACTTTTATTTTTATTTTTTATAAATACAAAGTATTTTATTGCATTTCTCAAAATTATTGTTTTTGTCCTTGTAGATTATGAAATGCCTGCTGACAGCGCGGTTTATCAAAGAATACTCAAACTGCGATCGCTCGCGGAGATAAATTATTAATTTCCATAGAGTTTTTATTGTATTTTTTATATGTATTTATTTAAATGTTTATTAGCGAAATAAATTATATAGTAAATGCTGCTACAATTTAAAGGTGTTTTAAACAAGTGAATCTTAAAAGTTACATGCGGAGGCCGTGCTGGAGCATTTCCTGAGCATCAACCCGCTGAGCGAACAGCAATATGAAGCGGATTCACAAGGCTAATGATGAGCAAATATATAACAGAGAGAGAATTTAATTCAGCACTTTTATTTCCAACATACGCTCATTCATGGCTGTATTGTTTAACTCATGCAAAGTTACGTCCTTATTGGGAGAGGACTTGACGGATTTAAGTGTGTCGAGCTCGTCCGTCCGCACTCATCCGCGGCGAGTATACTTTGAAAGCTGCGCGGACGCGGCTGTGCGCGAGACTGGACAGAACGCGGAAAGTGAAACTTACCCGGGCCTTCAGCCTACGTGACTCCGACTTCACGAGACTAACGATGAGCATAGACAACAGAGAGAGAATTCAATTCAGCGCTTTTATTTACAACATGTGCTCATTCATGGCTGCGTATTATTTAATTCAGGCAAAGTTACGTCTTTATTGGGACAGGACTTGACGGATTATTTATATGACTCCGTGAGTTGCTCTCTATTTCTTAGAGCCAAGCTGCATAAACTACATAACTGGCATTTATGTTATGCATCTATTTTGTGCATTTATGGCTGTTATGTTAAATAAAGTTTACTAACTACAGCAAATCAAGGCTTGTGCATGCCGTTGTTGTTGTCCCGTCTCCTCAGACGCTGCAATGGCGCGCATCCTGCACACCATAACACCCACAAGATGGCGGCATTTATCGGTGAATCCGATATTATAAAACCGATACCCGATTATGGTAAAATGCTTAAATATCGGGAAAAATATCGGTAAACCGATATATCGGTCGATCTCTAGTTTATATCTTACAGTAAAAGTCTGTTTGCAAACCTGCTGCAAAACTGTTACTGATTTACAGTGAAATGAACCAAACAAGCAAATATTGCTCTACTGAGACATTAACATGATTGAAAACAACCACAGTCCTATAGCGACTTCACTTAAAATTTGACTTCTACTGATTCAGTCTCACATGCTGTTGAGTTCAACACAGTTTTACGATTCCAAAAAAGCGAAAATAAAGTCTAATAATTAAATCTTCTCGGTGTCGGTTCAATCACATTTCCATAAGAACTTTGAAACATGGATTTAAGACATTTTAGGTCTTATTTTTACAGTAAGGATCTGTGGACACACAGTGTTTAAAGCTTTGTAAGCCTAACGTACCACAAACAGTCATTAAAGCTAAATGGAGAATAAACACCAACCTCCTTGTTCCTCGTGTTTTATTCTCCAGGGTTCTGGTTCCTCCTGTTTTATTCTCCAGGGTTCTGGTTCCTCTGGTTTTATTCTGCAGGTTTCTGGTTCCTCTGGTTTTATTCTGCAGGTTTCTGGTTCCTCTGGTTTTATTCTGCAGGTTTCTGGTTCCTCGTGTTTTATTCTCCAGGTTTCTGGTTCCTCTTGTTTTATTCTCCAGGTTTCTGGTTCCTCGTGTTTTATTCTGCAGGTTTCTGGTTCCTCATGTTTTATTCTCCAGGTTTCTGGTTCACTCGTGTTCTCCTCACTCTCCTCTTTAACAAACACCATCTTCACAGAAGATCTCAGTTCAGATGATACTCCTCCAGACATTCCTGCTTGCTTCAAAACTTAGTCAGGACTGTGAGGATCAGAATGTTACAGGTATTTACTGACTTGATTCAAAAACTGCATTTTACAGAAACAACATTTCTGTTCAGCATCACGACAAAACAACAGAGAGTGCGGTTAAACTAAACTTCTTCCTCTGATGTTTAATAGTGTTTGGGAAACAAACGCATGTGTCTTAGCGCCACCCGCTGGACTGGAGCGTCCAGGTATAAATGCCCATTTCGCGCTGTCATTTTTCTGTAGCTTATGTTTTAGCATTGTACATTGCTAGGCAACGCCTTTCACTCACTGAATTAGCGGTTATCAGTTTCATAAACAGCGATCAAGATATATTTATGTTAAATGTTACTCATAATCAGTGTTGGGGAAAGTTACATTTAAAAGTAATGCATTACAATATTGCGTTACTTTCTAAAAAAAACCTAATTACGTTACTTAATTACTTTTTACAGGAAGTAATGCGTTACCTAGCTTTTGCGTTACTTTCACGTTACTTTTTAAACATGAGCAGGGCTTGATTGTTTGTTTTTAATATAAAAAGTTCAATTTATAGCAAATGTAAAAGCCCTTTCACACCAAAAAGTGTAATGAATAAGCCTCAGGCTGAAGAAAAAAGTAAAAGAAGAAGGTTCAACATTCTTCAGCAATAAAAAACAATGCAGCACAATTGTTAGTTTATCTAAAATCATTTTTGCTTATTAGTATGGTTGAACTGGATCATCAATGGTCAGCAGCAAAGAGATTGGTTAATAAAATGGGATTAGATACATTTGTGTTATATAACATTTAATTATTTCAGGTTTGTGTCATATTCTAAGTTTGCATTTCACTGTTTTAATTAATTCTGATGAATACTGAATCTATTTTTTGCGAGTGAGATGAATTAATGCATGTTCACATTTAGTCTACAACTACAGTAACATCACGTTCACATGGCGCACACTTCCAATTTCTCCCAACATGGGGACAGGAGACTTGTCAGTCAATAAATGGGAAAACAAAGTAACTTTTTTGAAAAAGTAACTCAGATATTTTCTTGTAAATTAAAAAGTAATGCGTTACTTCACTAGTTACTTGAAAAAAGTAATCTGATTACGTAACTCACGTTACTTGTAATGCGTTACCCCCAACACTGCTCATAATCGTTCAAAATTTGGATTAATTATTTAATTCTTGTTTTGCCATTTCTATTTTTTATTGTTTGCTTCTGTTGTGCTAGTCTGCCAGTTTCCTGAAGAAAAAAAAAAGATCTATGATGGAATGAATAAAACCGTTTTTTGATATTTTTTGATATTGATAAGTTTGTGTGTGTTGTTCTCTTATTCAAATTATAAATTATATAACTAAAAAAAATAAATAATTAATTAGGTGAAGCTGTGCGCTTGAATTTGTCATCGCATCATGCAGTGTGGTGAATTTTTATTGCTCATTGTGTGTTGGCTATTTTAGTAATTTAAATAACATTGGTTAATATATTATGTAATGATTATGTTATATCTTAATATGTTAATCAATGACAATGTAGTATAATATTACACCACCCAAATATATATTTACTTCCTTAATTCTCGTTTTCAGTGCAGGCTTGTTCCCAGCTAACACAGTTACGTCGTGACGACGTAACTGGACCGGACCATATACGTCGCAGCGACGTACCAAATAACGTTCCAGCGACGTAACTTTGTGATTCCCATATTCGTCGTGGCGACGTTATTGTGGTACGTCGCTGGAACGTGCTGAGAACGTCCTAACGACCAAACTGGCACGTTGTGAGGACGTGACAGTACCGGATCATATTGGTCGCAGCAACGTACCAAGTATGTCCTAACGACCAAAATTCTTCAAAATTATGTAAATTACAGTTGTGATGTTCCACCCACTTAAAAAAAAAATACTGTGGCATGTGTAGTCCATTCTATAGAGACTGCCTGTTCCCCAAATAATGAGGACAAATAATACATTTACTAAGGGATCACATTAAACACTATAAATTGCTTTTTTAGAGCATTGATGCCAGTGTGCCAGTTTTTGTTTATTGATAGGTGAAGTGTTTCACGTGATTGAGCACCTGCCTGAATTATTTGGGATGTGCGTATCTTGCACCAACTTGTGATTAAACCAAATACATACAGCAAAATAAACACGAATAGGTGCAGCAGCAGCTATGGTGCTTGGTCTGTAGTGAGGTCACAAAATTCTAATACCAAGGATTAATCAAAGTCCACTAAAGGTTTTTGGTATTTTACTTTGAAATAGCCTTCCTGATAATGTTTGAAGCTCAGACGCACTTTTTAGTTTAAATTAGATTAAAATACATATTTTTAGCCAAGTATTCACATAACACATCCGATAACCTTGCACTACGGTTATATGTGATGAAATAAGTCATTTTTGGTCTGAAATAATATGAACAGCAGCTATGCTAATCTTTCTCCTTTTGCTTTCCTGTTTCTATCTCAGGATGCCCATCCTAAGGTTAACAGAGATTACGCCAGCTCCAGTTTGGATCCAGCCTCACGTGTGAAGACTTCAGAAGATGGCAACACTCAAGAAGACTTCAGATGACTGCAACTGTTCATGAACATGCAAAACTGACAAATATTATCCTTATATTACCTAATTGAGATTGTAGATAGAGTGTCAATGGTCCATTTGCGAGATAGGTGGCGGTAATGCACCTCTAAGTCTGCGATCCACTGTAAAGCAAGAAGAAGAAGACGACGCATCATGCGCCGGCTGTTGTGTGAACGAGCTCAGGACAGTTGGACCAGGCAGAGGATCAGAGGGAAAAAATGAGATAAATACTGTTGAGTTTCTTGCACAGACCGATCGTTTCGTGTCTTTATACCTCACTGTATCATCACGAGCCACAGGGTTTAATTTGGTTTTGTCTGTGTATGTTTTTTTTTCTCTCAAAGCCGTGAGTACCACTGACTGACATTATATGACTGACAGTCTGGAAAGGTTTGAGTAAAAAGTCTTCGTTTGTGTTCTACTGAAGAAACAAAGTCACCTACATCTTGGATGCCCTTAGGGTAAGCAGATAAACATCAAAAGAAAATCCCCATCTTCCTCCTCCATACCCACAGACTTTGCACAGTTAACATCCCATTACTCTGCATTTCAGCTAAAACATTATCAAATTGAAGCCCTGGATCTTCTTGTTGAATTATCTATTTGTGTATGATGTGAAGCTGTATATTACTCAAATTAATGAAATGTTTGGTTCTTGTGTATTATCAGGTTCTGGGACATTTATGATGATGAAGAAAGGATGTCTGCAGTCAGATTCCTGCTGAATCTCTGTGTTGCTGCAGTAGAAACTGGCAAATATGCTGGAACAAGATTCTTGATTCTGCTGTCATCTGTGTGCAGCTACAAAACCTTCCCTTTTGATTATAATGGTCATGATCAGATTGATTGCGACATCCTCACAACGTATTGTGTTTGCTGGGTTTAGCCTATATTGACCACTATGAAAAGTGATTAGTGGCCTGCATAAAAAAGCCTTGAACATAAAACAGGACAAAAATACAGTTGATGACTAGACAATCATTTCATTGTATGACATTCACGTTACATGATTTGACTGATTTTTACCTAGAAAGGGCGAGAGCGCACAGCATTAAAAGAAATTAAAGGGGTCATATGATGCAATTTCAAGTTTTCCTTTCTCTTTGGAGTGTTACAAGCTGTTCATGCATAGATAAGATCTCTGAAGTTGCAAAGACTAAAGTCTCAAAACCAAAGAGATATGTCCACACCCCCCTAAAATGGCTCATTCAAACACGCCCCCACGTTTACATCAAGGTGTGGAGAGATTTGCAAAACACCGCCCAAATGTTTACACAAAGAAAAGGGGCGTGATTTTTATTCTGGCTGTGGTATTGTTGCTGCCGCCGGCGCCATGTCCTGGAGACGTTGTGTGTTTCGTTGTGAAAGCGAAACTACTTTGTTTGGGCTTCCAAAAGAGGACAAAACTAGAAATCAGTGGTTAAGTTGTATTTACAATGCTGTTCCAGAACAGTTCAACCCAAATATTAGAGTGTGTGCGGTGCAATTTACGGAGGACTATTTCCTGAACCTGGCAGGAGAGTAGATTTGCTTGCAGGCTCGCACAAAGGCTGTTTCTATAAAGTGGGGCAATTCCAACTTTGCAAGGACAGTCTGATGCTTCTGAATCACAGCCTGTAAGTACGTTTCTTCTACTGACGATTCAAACGCGAGTTTTGAGCTGTGTAGAGTAGTGCTTGTTGTTTGTTGTTTGCTTGTTGTTTCTCCGATCACAAATGCAGACATAGTAATGTTTACGCGGCACATAAAAAGACAGTGTAAGTCATTATAATCAGTAATTATGTCCCCACTAGATGCAACAAATGCCTCGTTTGTAATGGATTTTATTGTTTTAGTCTTGTCTCGCCGGGAAGGCCATCACAATACGGTGAGGGGCGTAACATTTCCGTCACACTCTTGAGGTATTTGGCCAATCACAATGCACCGGACAGCTGGCCAATCAGAGCACGCCTCACTTCTCAGAACGATGAGCTTTGTAAAAATCGACGTGTTTCAGAAAAGCGGGCATAGAGGAGCAACAATAATGTACAGTATGTAGAAAATAATGTGTTTTTTGAACCACGAACCACATAAACACATTGCATTACACCAAATACCACCCGCTTCGAATGATATCACTCGATTGAATGGCCGTTATCAGTGGATATCAGCTCATCGATATGGGCCAGAAGAGTCCTGCTGCCCCTACT
>JAFVLL020020269.1:0-14505 GCA_021397915.2 Tor tambroides | reverse complement strand
TGTCTCACACACACACACACACACACACACACACACACACACACACACACACACACTGTCTCACACACACACACTGTCTCACACACACACACTCGCTCACACACACACACACACACACACACACACACACACCCACCTGTGTACTCTCCCACTGATGATAACAGCGAGATGAATGTGTGTGCATGTGTGTGTGTTTCAGGGTTATGATAACACAGAGAGCAGCGTACGCAAGGCCAGTGTGTTTTGTTTGGTGGCCATTTATTCTGTCATCGGTGAAGATCTGAAGCCTCATCTACAGCAGCTGACCGGCAGCAAGGTCAGATATTATTTCTATGGTAACTTATTACAGTGCATTCTGGGATTCCCTTTACTTCCCTTCAAAAAATACCCTAGTGGTCGAAAGTGTGGAATATGATTTTTTTATGTTTTTGAAAGAAGCCTCTTCTGCTCACCAAAGCTGCATTTATTTGATCAAAAATACAGTAAAGATTGTGAAATATTATCATTCAAAACAACTGTTTTCTATGTGACTATATGTAATTTATTCCTGTGATCAAAGCTGAATTTCCAGCATCATTACTCCAGTCTTCAGTGTCACATGATCTTCAGAAATCATTCAAAGATGCTGATTTGCTGCTCAAGAAACATTTCTTGAAATGTTGGGAAAAAAAAACGCTGCCAAATATTTGTGGAAACTGTGATACATTTTATTTTTCAGGATTCGCAGATGAATAGAAAGTTCAAAAGAACAGCATTTATTTGAAATAGACAATTTGTAACATTATAAATGTCTTCACTGACACTTTTGATCAATTTAATGCACCTGTGCTGACTAAAAGTATTGTTTTCTTCCAAAATATAAACATTTCTTACTGACCTCAAACTTTTAAATGGTAGTTTGTATGTGATGTTGCCTTTTTTGCCTAGAAATGAGGTCTCTTAGAAAACAGCATAATGTTCCAGTGTTATTTTAGTATTATTGTTATTCTGTAATGGATTTTATTTTTATTTTTTTTATTTTATTTCACTTTTTACAGTTTTAGCAATTTTGCTGTCATTTTTATGTCTAAAGTTTTTTTATTTTATTTTATTTTATTTAGTTTTAGTTATTTTAGCACTTCAACTTTTAAAAAAAATGAGAAATGTTGCCTTGGCAGCTAGCTGAAATGATTTTTTTTATATATATATTTTTTTTATTTCTTGTAATGTTATTTCAAGTATAGAAAATGATTTTACAGTTTTAGTTAACTATATAAGAACCCCTAATGTTCCTATTTTTTTACTTCGAGAGCGTTTTCAGCAGTGCACCTGTGATCCCTTATAATACTGTCTATTTAGGCAGCTTACGTGTCTGATTTTCTCTCAACAGATGAAGCTGCTGAATCTGTACATCAAGCGAGCTCAAACCACCACCAGCAACAGCAGCAGTTCTTCAGACGTCTCGTCTCACAGCTGAAGCACTCCTCCATGCCTCCTCAAGCGCTCTCCTATGATTTTGCACATTTGCGAGTAGATCTCTAGCTGCACGTGCGCATTGGCTTCGTTAAAGGGCACGTGATTCATTGAACAGGTGCAAACACTTACACCATTCAACCAGAGCCCGCTGAGGTTTGTGATCGGCTGCGTTTGTGTGTGTGTGCGCAGCAGTCGTGCCTCTGTGTGTAAGAGAAACTGTTTTTATTGCTCTTTTACCATTGCTGTGGCATTTATCGTCCTCGTATTCAAAGCACACGTAACGTTCTGTCCAATCGGCCAATCAGGAGTCGTCTTACCTCTCTCTTTAGTGAATGTAACGCCCTTTTTACATCTTTAACGCCGCTGCCTCAAGTTCCCTAGGACGCTCTTTTAGTGACGACATTCATTTTTGGGCATTTAAGAATATGCAAGAACCGAGATTGTATTTGTACAGCATTTGTTTTATTTCCGGCCAACAGGCGAAGACTGTAAGAACGATGAATATTAGCGCAAATTTAGTTCAAAATCTCACATTCCAGCGCCGCACAGAAGAACCGTGATTATTTTAACACTAACATGGAGATTTATGATAAATGTGTCTGCTTTTGTGATTTAAGGACCACACTGATGGTTTTTTGTGTGTAAAATATACAAATTGATGATAATTCAGAAATGATCTAAAACAAAACTGAATCATTGCATTAAAGATTCACACTAAGTTTATGATATAAATCAACGTAAAAGCAGAATTCGAACTTTTTAGAGCGATAATTGTAAGTAAAAATAATCCAAATTGGATGTTTACTAGTTAAATTTCTGTTTTAACCCAGTTGTGGTGGTTTAGGAGGGTTTGCGCCTGTTTGTGCCGTTTAAAGTGCTCCGTTAGTCTTTTTGTACCCGGTTTTAAATCTTGGTGCTTAAATGAATCACTCTGTGCTTTTGCTGGATGTTTAACTTCAGATTTCATTCGTTTTTTTCTTTGATTTTAAAGGCCTTACAGCGGTTTATGAAAAGAAAGTCACATTATTCAGTCTTGTTAGAAATCCCAAAGAACATTCCACACACAAAAAAGGTGTTTTTGTGGAGTGAATCATCTACAATCCTTCTAGTAATGATTTATTTAGATGAAAAAAGGTAATATATTTTAAAGTTATCTGTACTCTGCATGCAGGCAGTCTATTCACACCGAGCTGAAGAACTGATTCAGTCTTACTACACAAACGCCACTACTGTTCACTTCATTATATCTGAAGCTAAGAGAATCAAATATGATATTTGTAAATACTTTCTAGGGCACTACATGCAGACCTGCTTGAATCTTTAATTCAGTTTGACGAGAGCAACTCAGATCGTTGAGTAAACCCCTAGTTAACTGGATGAAGTTGGTTAACTGAAGGGAGTTTTGCATTAACGCTTTGCTAATGGCGGTAGATTGAGACATAGAGCTTCACATGCTGCGCATGCTTATGTTTAATATCCACGTCTGTATTTATTTGACACTGCGGCTGTATATATATATGACCTGGTTTTGTTCACGCTCACCTGTGTAGAATTTGCTCTAGATAAACCAAACCTGAGTTTTCCACTTCTGTGTCTGCGTGAGTTTTATTTTGTGTCATTCATTATTGCACTGGGTATGATTTCTGATTATGCAGCGGCTTGTCATCTGTTCTTTAAATATTCATCCAGGTGTTGATATTGAGGTTATTGATGGTGATTCACTGCTGGTTTAATGCTGACGGCGTTCTCTGTGAGTTTTTCTCATTTAATCGGGTCAGTCAGGGATTGTGATGAAGAGACATGCAATGTTTTTAATTGCAGGATGTTTCGTCAGAGCAGGAACCTTCAGTTGAATAATATAATTCATTAATGGCCAAATAATGATTTACTTTTTATATGTGACTCTGGAGCACAAAAGCAGTCTTAAGTCGCTGGGGTATATTCGTAGCAATAGCCAAAAATACATTGTATGGGTCAAAATTAACGATTTTTCTTTTATGCCAAAAATCATTAGGACATTAAGTAAAGATCATGTACCATGAAGATATTTAGTAAATTTCTTATCGTAAATATATCAAAACTTCATTTTTGATTAGTAATATGCATTGCTAAGAACTTCATTTGAACAACTTTAAAGGCGATTTTCTCAATATTTAGATTTTTTTGCACCCTCAGATTCCAGATTTTCAAATATTGTCCTATCCTAACAAACCATACATCAATGGAAAGATTACTTATTCAGCTTTCAGATGATGTATAAATCTCAGTTTTGAGAAATTGACACTTAAGACTGGTTTTGTAGTCCAGGGTCACATATATGGATAATAAAAAATAATAGAAAACAATAGAAATAGAATAATGTCATTTTACATTAATCATCTGCTGTTTTAATTTCAAAGGCTGAATTTTAAGAACAGGCCCAAATCATATTTTGCCCCAAAATCAAAAATAAAATCAAACAAATAAAGCCTGTTGTAGGTCATTAACAATTTGTGAAGACATTGTGGTTATCAATAGGCTATCTTTAAATAATTTACCTTTGCATTGTGTAAATTTGAATTTGATGAATTTGAAATGGAGAATTTGCTCTTAAATATGTTAAATTATCAATATCCTTTAATAATTTATGGAATAATTTACTTTTGCATTTTGCAAATTTGAAACGGAGATCTTAATCAAGGGCGTAGGTGTGATTTTGGCATTGGTGGGGATGTAACGGCAGACAGCAGACATTTAATTGTTTGATCAAAATTATTGCTAGGGATAATTTAGTAGTGGCTGATGCTGGTAGGATCATGTCAGAGCAGCTCTACTAAATTCTACACCCTTGAAAATCATAGCAATGTTCAATGTTTAATTTGGGAATTTGATCAGAAATATGTTTGATAGTCATGAAAATAGTGTCACAATGCCAGAAATCTGGTCCTGAAACAGAAGTATTGATTTTGGGTGGAATATGACCTGAACATGTTGTTAAAAGGCTTTGTGAGCCTGAGTTAAACCTCAGAAAGTCTCTCTCTGTCCGTCCGGCTGAAGGTCACGAGGGTCAGTAATGAGATGCTCTTTCATCTGTCACTCTGATGTCTGAAGACTCGCTGGACTTTCACTCCAGACATTCACAAGTCTTTGTAGTCGTTACCTGCTCGTCATTCTGTCCTTTGATTATCTTACTGCTGCTTTTCTATCATACTATGTACTTTTAATGGATTTATTGTTTAATATGAAGTGACATGAAATCCAAGATTGACTTTTGGAAGTTTATGACTGGAGAATTATTCATTATGAAGGTAATCTCACTTCTGTGTCCCACCAGCAGGTGGAGACAAAACGAAGCTGAAGCTCTTGAAGGAGCAGAAGACTAGCATACTGCATACTGCACACTATATACTGAAGGTTCATGCCTTTGCATTTGATGAGATTTTTTTTGTTGTTTTTTTAGGGATTAATATGTTATGTAATTACACTGGGGGAAAGTGGTGTAGAATTTACTTTAAATTAAAAAAAAAAAAAGTATCACGTTGAATTAAGGGTGACGTTTTAAAATATAAAGACAGTATTTTACAGAAAGAATAGTATTTTCTTGTAAAACCTATCCCAATAATGTTATATTAACTTAGAAATATATTTTTTTACAGTGTAAATAATTATAACTCATTATAACATTCTATTTTTTATTAATTTCTATGCTTTTTTATATTTTAAAATTCCTTGATATTTCATGTTTTACATGATCCATGTATACACTGTTTACTATTTTAGCCTATATGAAACAGCATGTGGTATATTCCATTTTAAATATTTCAAACATTATTTTTTTTTATTGCAAAGTAGTAACAGCACTGCGTTTGAAATACATAAAACATGAAAGGAAAGAGTTGGTGTGGAACTGTTATCTTAAAAATAAGTTTGTAATCTAAATTTGTATGATCAAATAATGAGTCAAAAAAGAAATAGGCCTAATTGTGGCAAATATTTTGTAGTATGCATACTGCAAAAAGTGTGCTAGTAGTATGATGCAGTTCCGACTATACTTGTAGCTTTACTTAACATTTACAAACTTCACAAAGTCTCTCGTGCACTAGTATTATAAAGCCGAAAGAAGCTCGATCGTGTCTCAAACGTTATGCTTTATAGTCAGATATAAAGTCATTTGGTTAAAGCCGTCCATTCGTCCTCTGAGATCATCGTGAAATGACAGAAGGCTGTCTGAATCATGAATGACACGATGATAATTATTGATGTCTGGAGAGGTACATGTGTCCTGACACACCATCACTGTCCTGCGGTCAGAAGAAGAGCATCATCATCATCATCTGCGATGGAGACGCAGTGAAGCTGAAAATAACGGGATGGCGCTTGATGATCTGTGATTGTATTAGTCCGTGAGACCAGCCGCTGACAGAGCCCTTAACACGGAGAAATTGATTTACTGTAGACTTCATTCAGTGTGATTAATCAGTGGTGGAATATCATGAGGATTCATTTATGAGCTCAACGATTCCTGTGGCACAGTTTACTGACACTAAAGGAATGAAGAATGTACCTACTCACTTTCTTAAAGGGATAGTTCACCCAAAAATGAAAATTCGGTTATTAATTACTCACCCTCATGTCGGTCCAAACCCGTAAGACCTTCATTCATCTTCAGAACACAAATTAAGATATTTTGATAAAATCCGAGAGCTTTCTGACCCTCCTACACTGTAAAAAGTGATAAGTTGACTTAACTTAATCACTCCAAAAAGTGATAAGTTGACTTAACTTAAAACATTTAAGTAAATTTAAAAAAAAATTTGCCTTAAAATTTTTAAGTAAATGATAATTTAAAAAAATAAGTTACGTGAATTGTCAAATTCACTTAACTTTTTTTTTTTTAATTATTATTTACTTAATTTTAAGGCAACGGGTTTCCTCAATTTTTTTTAAGTTAAGTCAACTTAACACTTCTTACAGTGATGAGGAAACCCGTTGCCTTAAAATTATTAAGTAAATAATAATTGAAAATAAGTTAAGTGAATTGTCAAGTTCACTTAACTTATTTTTTTTTAGTTATTATTTACTTAATTTTAAGGCAACGGGTTTCCTCATTGTTTTTAGGTTAAGTCAACTTAACACTTTTTACAGTGATGAGGAAACCCGTTGCCTTAAAATTATTAAATAAATAATAATTTAAAAAAAAATATGCTAAGTGAATTGTCAAGTTCGCTTAACTTTTTTTAAAAATTATTATTTACTTAAAAAAATTTAAGGCAACAGGTTTCCTCAATTTTTTGAAGTTAAGTCAACTTATCACTTTTTACAGTGCATATACAGCAAGGGTCCTAACACGATCAGGGGTTCAACCTAATTTTAGGAGGCTGCGAGAATACTTTTTGTAAGTAAAGAAAACAAAAATAACGGCTTTATTCAACAGTTTGTCTCCTCCTCATTTCCATCTCTTTCCGTCCGATGTCCTTGCTATACATTTCTGGACCTTGATCGTATAGGGACCCTTGCTGTCTATGGGAGGTTCAGAGAGCTCTTGGATTTTATCAAAAAACTTAATTTGTGTTCTGAAGGTTTTATGCATTTGGAACGACAATGAGGGTGAGTAATTTTCATTTTTGGGTGAACTAACCCTTTAATCATCATATTGTCAACAAATTATCCAACCCGTTCTCACGGGAAAATGCATATGTTTTACCAGGTGGCGATTTCGTATGAATTGTAAGAAAACGTACAATTTTTAGAAGAAAACGTAAGCAAGCATGAAAGCTCCATCACTGGCGCGTGAGTAGATCGTACCAATTTAAAACATAAAATAGTTATGAACTTATGTGATATGGTGTTGATTTATCAGTGCATGTAATTTTTAAGGTGAAGAAATGCATCCGAAACACTGATCTAGGATATTTATATAGATCCGTGATCCGAAACGACTTTAGTTGCCGCGCGCCTCTTTTTTTAGACACATTCATATCAAGACGCCATCTAACCAATTATTATGGATAAAACCAAGTTCCACCTTCATTTGTATCACTGAAATCCAGATTTTCTCAGAGATACATCAGATAATGTAAGTCAATTGAGGAAAAAATGTTTTAGGTTTAGGTTTAGTAGGACAACCTGTGAATGTAGATTGTTTGTCATTATTTTGATTCATCCCTCAGTTTGTAAAAAAAAACACGAATTGTGTTCACATGCATTTATGGAGCTGAAGAAGCTTGTATTTAGTTAAAGCACTTTTAGTTCTTCTGTACAAAAATGTATTTGAGTGTGGACTGTTTGTAGTTTAATGAACTGAGGATTTTTCTATGCTAACAGTCTCTTGTTGCCAGGTTTTTTACAGTTTTTCCCTGCATGGTCCTGGCAGGACTCAAGGTTAGTAACACAAAACATGTTAGACAGAATCTTTATCCGTAGAACAATTCATATTTATCACGGCTACCAAACTGTAAAATTGGGATCTAAAGCACCATATATGCACTGTATTCCAAGTCTATCTGCAGCTCTCAAATCTCTTGCATACTTGTGTTCAGCCATAAAATGCACCTTTAGATGAACTGCACCAGGTTTTCCTGTCAATATATGAGAATGTGAATGAGATTGGAGGTCAGTTTGGGTCTGAGGAACTTCTGAGAACTTTTGAATGTTATCTGAACGTTCTGAAACAAGTAACAACAACAAATGTCCAACTAAAAGGTTTTCCCTGATAGCACACGTACATCTCAGAGACGTCTATTTGACGTCTGCATTTACATCTGCAAGATGTATTTTTTAGAGTGTTTGCTCATCTGCAATATGTCTAGGACATTTCCTATCAGATGTCAAAGATGTCTATTAGACATCTTTAAGATGTTTATGGTTTAGAAAGTATATGTAAAACTGACATCTTACAGACATCTGTCAGATGTTTGTACACAGCAGATGCTTTCCAGATCAAGCGATCTTTAACAGACACCTTGCAGACGTATGTGTGCGATCTGGGTAAGGAAATAAAAATCTTTTTATGAATGATGTAGCTATAAACAATGCTTTTATGCTAACTTTATAAAAACCAAACAACTTTAAACAAGTGTTCTGTCAAAGGTACTGGAAGAACATTTGTTCAAGAACTTTGCCAGAACGTTAGCTAAGGTTCTGAGAATGTTTCCTGTTAGAACAATAGCTAACAGGGAACGTTCTTAGAATGTTCTGGCAAGGTCCTCTCAAAGTTATATGCACAAACATTCTTCCAGTAACATTAGCAGAACATTCATTCAAAGTTACCTGGTTTTATGTTCTCAAAAGCACCAAAAAAAAGTCGTTATAGGTTTATAGGTATATATGGAACGTTTTTTAAGTGCTACTAGCTACTTCTTTCAGAACATTCAGAGAACTTGTAAAAGTAACATTCCCATAATGTTTGCAAAAAATGGAACGTTCGTAAAACCAACATTTAAAAAAAAAAAAAAAAACGGATGTTTTGAAAGTCCAGATTCAGAAATAACGTTTTCAACTTATTTTTGTTAGCTGGGATGAGGAGGGAGAGTGAATGATTGCTTTAATGCTCATCTGAGATTTTGTATTTCCAGGTTGCGTCCTAAATCCTCGTTTGAGATTCCCCGTACACACCTGTAATTGTTTATTCGGAGACGCGAGTCCCGGCGCAGATACAAACCCGGCGGCGGGCGCTCATTAGCGGCCGCTTCTCTCCGCGGTGGCCGCGTCTCATCTCCGCCGCGCCACCTCATCAACATTCACCCAGCCGGAGAAAATTAATTCTATTAAAGGGCTCAATTCCCTCCGCCAGACCTCACTGTTTAAACATCTTTTTAGTGTATGATTAGAGCATATTTCCCAAACCTGGCCGGGAGTGGCGGCTGGGTCGGGGAGGTCGAGCGAATGAAAGAGGACGACTTCATTGTGCGATGACTGGACCATAAATCATCGGCCGTTTTCTATAAATCACGGCAGATGGCAGGGAGCGAGCGCGGGCTCGTGGGAGTCCGCCGGCCCCGGTGCATGCAGGGAAGCGCGGACTGCGGCAGACGCTGGCAGCCGAGCGGGTCATCAGGAACGGGCCGCGGTGATGAGATGCAGACCTGGAGGTCCGAGAGACCCACCTCTCCATACTGGCCCGCGTTTAACACGTCTAATCGGCCTGATGAATATGTATGCGTGCCTCGGCTCCCTCGGCCCATGTGAGGCCTGTCAGGCTGACATTAGATGTCTCGTGTTCAGGGATTGCGGGAGGTGAATTGGCCGTTCTGTCATCCATTCTGATTATGAAGATGTAATTGAGCAGACTATGAAATTTAATGCGGTCGCATTGCAGCAGTGCCGGAGAAAGAGCGGACTCCAATCAGCCCAATGTCATTATCTCACCACAGCCAGACTTCCGCAGCACAATAATAAGGCCAGAAACATTATTACTGCGGTCTGACACGTTTTGAATGGAGTATATGTTTTCAAAACTATTTCAATTTACATTTGCATTTCGGATATCTAACAGGGAACGTTCTCACAACTTTCTCTTAACGTTTTTTTAAAGTTATGTAAATGTTAGGACTAAACGCCCTCAACGTAATGTTTATGGAACGTTCCTATAACTTTATTAATATTTGATGTACGTTCTCATAACGTAGAGAGAAAACGCTCTTAGAACAACGTTCTCAGAATGTCCTCGATGTCTTTTGTGCTTGATGAACGTTCCCGTAATGTTGAGAGAAAATGTTCTTAGAATGTTACAAATAAACGTTCAAATAACGTTCTATTTTGGGTGAAAATAAAGTTAGTAGAACGTTGTAAGAAACGTTTCTGTAAGCTTTAAATAACGTTCTAATCACGATAAGAAAGCTGAAACGTCAATGTTTTAGAAACATTTCCAAACAATGTTTCCACAACATTTTTATAACCTAAATTTGTTACCTGGGTCTCTGAGGTTAATGTTTTTCCCAGCGTGGTCGGGACAGGAATCCAGGTCAGTAACACAAATCATCTTTATGCGTAAAACACTTCATAGTAACCACGACTGTCCAGCTCACCAAGTCCCAAAGTTACTCAATAATAATTAATCTTCTCTTGTATTTCATCAGAAATGCACCTTTAGATGAACTGCAGCTTCAGGTCTGATGTCAATGCATTGATTTTTCTGTCAGTATTATGAGAATGCAAACAATATTTAAGAGTTATGGGAGCAAACTTGGGTCTGTTGTTCACACAAAGCATCATATGACTTCAGAAGACCTCAAATATTATACTTTTATGATGCTTGTTTTACATTTGCATTCATGCATTTTGCAGATGCTTTTATCCAAAGTGACTTGCATTGCATTTTAGGTATATGTTTTATTAGCTCTTGCATTCCCTGGGAATCGAAGCCATGACCTTTGACCTACAGGAAAACAAAGATCTAGAAAGATTCAAGTATTCTCTTTCACCTTTTACTCTCAACAGTAAACTAAACCAGTGTTAAATTGCACTAAATCTGCAGTTGGTCTGTTTTTCTCTTGTAGATTTAAGAATTAGGCTTGTAAATTTATGATAAGGAATCTCTGACAGGATCAGAGGTCAGTGGCGTCAGAGGTCAAAGGTCATGCTTAGAAGAACTTAATTTCTAATCCAGATACTGATGGATGAATTTCAGATGTGGGACTATCCAGTGAAAGTGTTAAACTGTTGTTTTTCCACGCTTCTCTCGTGTCCTTTCTTAAACGAGTCTCTGGTTTTGTTGAAGCGAAACCTGCGTGTTGACCTTGATTTTACAGTGAACTCACTAAATAAAGCGTCTCTTTCTCACGCATGCAGACACCTTTATGGTTGTGCTGTTTACTGCGCGTCTGGATTATTTAAATTGCCGCTGAATTACACCTGAGGCCTGCGTTTATACGTCTCTTTATTTACTGACACTGTCAGCTTATGAAAATGCTTTTTAAACTGATATTAAATGTCACTTACTAATAGAACAATTTATGCATGATGCATTTTTACCAAGTCATGTCCAAGTGCAATTTTGTTTAACATTTACATTCATGCATTTAACAGATGCTCCTATCCAAACCGCATGCAGACGAGGGTGAGTTTTTCAGTCATCAGTTCAAGTTAGCAATTAAAAACATTATAAATGCATCTGAAATCTTTACTGAAGCGTTTATGTTTCAGTGTGTATTTGCACAAACAATCAAACAGCACATTGGTTTGGTCCTCCACTAGGGGGCGTGTGATGCTGATAATTCATGTGCTCTCATGTGTTTATGACTCAGACTTGTTGCATTTTTGCAATATTTCTTACATGCGCTAATATTGTCCCACTGTAAGTAGGTTTACCATAGTAAACTGGGACATTGCAGCATATTACAGACTCACTTGGGGACACTTTTTTTTTATCATCTTTAAAAGCTGCATTTGCATCTCAAGTTCCTTTGACTGATTTGTAATATAATTCAACATGATAAATTGCATTAATTGCAAAGTTTTATCAATTTAAACTCAACTTTAGTTGATTTGAATGTAAAATAATGTTGTATGTATATGAAAATATATATTTTCTATCAATATAATTTTGGCAATGTTTGAAAATGTATTTTAAAAATATTAATATATTTTTTAAAGCTTTTAAAAATCTATTTTCCACTCCACATATTTGAATCCAAGAAAATGCATTCCCATTTGAAGAAAACTTTATTTGTTGTCTATAAAACGTGATCATAAAACACATCTGAATAAAAACAAACTTTACGATGTTTAAAAACATTATTACCTTATATAAAAATTAAGCAATATTAAATTATTATAAATTTAGTTTTGATCTCTAGTAGGCTATTCCATCCACATTTGCATCAGCCTAAATGTAGGATATTGTAAGATTGCAAATGTGTTTTCTTGCCTCGTAGTACATTTTGAAATATATTTTGTGAACAAAGTTTTTTTTTTAAATTTAAAAAATATATTTTATTGAGCTTCACCGTTTACAACATATATTTGCATATATTTAAAATATATTTGGGCAAATAAATAAATGAATGTATATGCAATATACAATATATACTGAATTATGGATTGTTTATATGCATTTTGCAACAACTTCAAGTGCATGCAAACAATTTCGAGAATTAAAATGATATAATCAATGCTTATATGCATAAACACTGAACATAACATTTCAATGTAATGCAGAACCTGAATATAGTTTGAGACGCGTGTGATTGTTGGTAAAGAATGGCTTCCTCTGAGCCGCTGGATTTATGACGGTGTCCGGGCTCCAGGCCCTCGGCCCCTCTGATCTGCTTTAGCTCCGGTGACCTTTGACCCCCGGGGCCGTCGGGGACACACGCTCCTCCCTGATTGGCTGAGAGCTGGTTTTGGCGCGTTCGCCGTCAGTCGCTCTCTGTGTTTAACCGCGACTGGGCTTCAGCCAGAGCTCACATCTGTTTGAAATTGCCACCTCTGCTAATTACGTGTGATTTCTTTTGTTTGTTATTGTTTGTTTTGTGATCCATAAACAGGGTTTAATGGTCAGAGCCTGTACGGGATCACCGGGGGGCTGCTGCTGCTGCCTTTCATGTCTCACGGTAAATCATCTGTGTTTTGTAATATGAAAAAACAGAAATAAACAATGCTCAGATCAGCATGCATTAACTCCTTCAGTGCAGACGCAAAACACATTTTAGTGTCATTAAGATACTATTACTGTTTTCATTCATATTTTGAATCAGTTTTTATTTCTACCGCTTTTATTTTTTGCTTTCATTTTAATTTTAGTTATAGAAATTGTTGTTTTTGGTTATTTTATTTTTTATATCTTATATATTTTTTATTTTTTTGTTATATCTAATCTCTCGCTCTCACTATACAGTGTATATATATGTCTATGTCATTTTTATTAATTTGTATTTCAGTGTTAATTTTAGATTTGGTTATTTTAGTGCATTATTATAGTTGCTTTGGCAACTATATACAGCTGAAATAAAAAATATTTGTATTTTATTAAATATTTTTAGTTAACATTTAATTTTTTTTCCCAAGTAATAGAAATTTTCTTTTTTTAAAAAAGTTATTTTAGTTTCAGTTTTACTTAACTGTAATAATGCTTATGAATTAAATGAAGTTACTGTTTTATTTGAACATAATGTCAAATCAATGTTTTTTTTAACTTAATAAAGAAATAAAATTAATAAATATTTCATTAATAAATGTAAAATCAAAACCAAATCTACATATTATTATCCAGCTCTTTATATAAAGTTGGACATATATCAAAATTTATCCACACACACACCGAAAATTAATTTACAGTAATATAAGCTATAATCTAAACTACGTGCTTGTTTATATTGCCATAAAATAACTAATAAAATTAAATAAATAAAATTAAAAAAGTGCAATACAAATACATTTGACTTGATGACACATTAATCACACATTAAAAACAATTATATATTTAAATAATATTTATTTTTCATTTTTACTTACATTTTTTATTTGATATATATATATTATATATTATATTTTTAAAGCATATATTTAAAAAATATTTATTCATTTGTCAGTAAATATTTTTCCTGAACATGACACAAAGATATTAAGATATTATATGCATTAACATCATATTTTCTGTAAAGCTGCTTTAAAATAATGTGTATTTTGAAAAGCACTAGATTTTGCTTGACCAAAAAAACCAAATCTACACCTTTTGCTTCATTCTTTTAGCAGACTATAACCCTGGCCAATTCCTCTCAAGATAAAGTGTTTGTACTCTATGTTTCAGCATCTTTAAGAAGGTTTCTCTGGTTTTCTAGTCAAACAGAAGAGCAGAAGTGCAAAAGCAGAGCTCTCACATGCATCAATTCCTCTGGTAGATCACACTTTAAAGAGGAGCAGCCCCATTAGCCTCTCCTCTCTTTTCCCTTCCCTCTTTTTTTCTCCTCTCGTTCCTCGTTCTTGTCCAGCTGGCGGCTCACCAGGGCTTCTCCTTCCCCGGCGAGACCCTTCAAACACTTCGTTAAAAAAGGACAACTGAGGCAAATGTTTCAGCGTGAGTCCTTGGCTGAATAGTAAACTCAGTTCTGCTCGCGGACAGAAGAAAACGAG
>JAFVLL020020267.1:0-46128 GCA_021397915.2 Tor tambroides | reverse complement strand
TTATCTCGGCAAAGGAGAAGTGCTCACTAACACAGATTTAGACAGATTTGTGAACAATATTTGAGAGAAATAGGCCTTTTGTGTACATAGAAAATATATTAGGTCTTTGAGTTCAGCTCATGAAAAATGGGGGCAAAAACAAAAGTGTTGCGTTTATAATTTTTGTTTAGTGTAATTAAGTAAAATATAATAATGTAATGCAATTAGTTACTTTGTGGGGAGTAGCGCAATAGTGTAATGGATTACTTTTAAAAGTAACTTTCCCAAACACTGACTAAAATTGTAATGAAATTAATTAAGGGTGGGCAGTGTAGAATTTGTGAATGAAAAACAATTCAGTTCCATCCAAATCTGCTGAGCTTTCTGTGGAGTTCTGCAGACACAGATTCCATGTGCTTCTGCTCCTAACTCCCAGGTTAAAAAATAAAGTACACTTCCATAATGTACTTAAAGTGTTCTATTTTCGCACACTGATTTTGTCCTTAATATACTGTACTAAAAATGATTCTTTAGTATTTCTTTAGATAAACTTAAAATAATCTAAGTGTAGTCTGTGCTATTTTAGGACACCATGAATATGAACTAAAATGCACTTTTAACATACTATCTCTGTATTTAAAATTTGTATTTAGTCACCACTTTAGTACACTTGAGTGTACTTAGTGTAAGAAAGATAGGTTCAAGTGTACTACAAGTGGTAACTAAATACATTTTTTAAATACAGAGATAGTATGTTAAAAGTGCATTTTAGTTCATATTCATGGTGTCCCAAAATTAAATGTCCCAGCACAGTTGAGTACACTTAGATGATTTTAAGTTTCTCTTAAAACGTACTAAAGAATAATTTTTAGTATATTAACTACAAAATTAGTGTGCGAAAATAGAGCACTTTAAGTGTATTATGGAAGTGTACTTTTTTTTTTTTTTAAACCTGGGCTGCCGTGTCTTCATGTGTGCATAGAGTTGGAAGTCACACAATAGCTTCACAGTGAATAGATCAACAGGATTGTCTGCAGGAGATAAAAAAAAAAATGCAGAACAGATTGCATTTTAACTACCACTTTTAATAAGCAGTGAAGTTGGGATACATTAGTAGATAACAGCACCTAAGAAAAATCCTCATATGAAGTCATATTTCCTACAGTTAAATGATCTAGACCTTCAATTAAGCTGCAAGAGCTAGCATTGTACAGCAATACCTATGCTTAATACACACAGCTCGCAGTTGTTTCTGTATGACTGATGTGTGCTTTATATACCTCGGCTGTGTCTTATTATACAGCAGCATTCTAAAGCACCCTGCAGCTTTCAGGCGCTGTGTTTGTCGCATACATCAACCACCCAGTGAAATGTGGAACACAATGGTACATGATCCCTGCATGTGTTTATACTGTATGGCGGCTTTCTGTGTCAGATTGGCTAGTGGAAATGGATGCGATGTTAGCTCGGGTAATTTTAGACGACACAGTGCAATCAATAGCAGTTGAGGTACAAAAAGGAAAATCGATGGCTTAATTTGTCTTTAGGCAGAAGTGGGGTCACACGGTGACATCTCCTTTCTCAACAGCGTGCTGGATGTGGACCAAACCAAACTCTGGCAACTTTATACCTGTCATAATGAGAGGATCAGTTAGACCAGAGCCTTAACAGGGGTTAAATTATAGAAGACATAGGTTAACAACTAATGTGCATCAACACAGGTTTTATCAGTGTTGATCCTTGGTCTTTTACAAGTAGCCCAATGTTAAGATGCCACTACTCCTGTTCAGATGATTGATGGAGCAACCTACAATTTTTGTTATCTCCTTTGGTTTTAAAATGAGCCTTTTTTTTTTTTTTTTTTTTTTGTGGGAGGAGTAACTTGCACCACTGTGCAGAGCACATTCATCTCAGCGAAGGTAGTACATTTTATTAGTGTTTTTTAGATGACTCTATCCATTTGTTACCCAGACAAAGGGACTCTCACAGGGACTAAAAGCCACATAAATCTTTGTTAAAGAAATAGTTTGAAATGAAATGAAAATTCTGTCATCATTTGCTCACCTTTATGTTGCTTCAAACCCAAATGGGTTTCTTTCTTCTGTGTAACACAAATGACTGTTTTGCAGTGAAAATGGATGAGGACTGTCAAGCTTTAAAACAGCACCATAAACTTTATATTTATATAAATATTCATTTATATATAAAGTATTTATTAAAATTGTAAATTAGCTTTTATTTTTATATTTTCTGTTTTCATTTTAATATATATATATATATATATATATATTAGTTTTACGTGCATTTCTCATTTTATTTTTTTTTATGTCTGTTTAGATTTATTTTTAGTATTTAACATATTTAGTCATTTTAAAGTTCAAGCAAGCAAAGTTTATTTCAGTTAATTGTCAAGGAAAGGCATTTCTAGTTTTTATTTTAAGTTTAAGTGTTTCATCTAATATTTTTATTTTCTTTTATTTCTGCTGTATTTCAATGACAATGTTTTTTTATTTATTATATATATTTATTATTATTGTTTTTTTTTGTTTGTTTTTTTTAAGTTTTTGTTAACAGTAGTTAGGTTTCCATCCAAAGTTGCGAATTTAACGCAAAATTGGAATATCGCATAAAACATTTGCGAATAAGCACTGTTTTCATCCAACAAGAACAAAATCATTTCCTGATAAACTGGCACTAAATATGACTAAGAAAAGTACAGTAGGAGAAGCCACTGAATATAATAATTTTCATATATAATAAATTACTTGCGCCTCAGATCGAGCAGACCAAACACAATAAATGTCATTGCTTTCGGAGGTGGATACCTGCTGTTTGGGAACACAAGACAGTTCTGGGAGGCAATTATACAGAAATACTTTGACGACAGACTTTGCTTGGGCATTTCAGAATGACCATAACAACATTTCAGATGCTGTGCATCCAGACTGGTCCGCTGGTTAGGCAGAAGTCACATGATTTTTTTTTTGATGCACATAGAGGAATTTATTCACAAAATGCAATTCCATTTCCCGTTATTCACATTAAACCTTATTTGCACAAGTCAAAAACCACCTCAAGAGAGCTTAAAAGCTTTTTTGTGAATTAAGTGATTTTTTTTCTCGAAATTTGGCATTTCCATGACTTGTTTCTGATGCAATACTTCAAAATGCTCATAAAAATAGGGTGATGGAAACATAGCTAGTAACAATGCTGGCTATACAATAGCTTTATGTGATAGATCAAATTTAGTTCTGAATTTTATTCCCTGAAAATCTTGCCCTCTGCCATAACTCTTAAATCTAATGATGTCAAATGTCATTGTTTCTCACATCTCTCGTAACGGACTGTCACTGTGTCATGATTATGATGAGAGAATTTACCATTTTGCTTTAGTTTCTACTTTTAGAATAAAATGAAATAATAAACAGATCAATTTTCTCTAGGTCAGGGGTGCCCAAACTCGGTCCTGGAGGGCTGGTGTCCTGCAGACTTTAGCTCCAACTTGCCTCAACACACCTGCTGGGAAGTTTCTAGTATGCCTAGTACGAGCTTGATTAGCTGCTTCAGGTGTGTTTAATTGGGTTGGAGCTAAACTCTGCAGGACACCGGCCCTCCAGGACCGAGTTTGGGCACCCCTGCTCTAGGTTGTATCCATTACACATTCCCAAGATAAAATGCTTTGTATTCCTGCCCATTACAACCGCAACACAGTCATTTACTTGAGCAGTGGGAGGGAATGTGGAAAGTAGCCCAGCGTAGGTGAGGAAAACAAAATAGGCAAATAAACTGCAGTTAATTACATAGGAAGAGTTAGCACCAGGTGGCTAATGATTGAGGTCAATTTTTCTGGAAGCTGCACTGAATCATGGGATTGTACACTGAGATTCATGATCGCACCCAGTTTATGTCTAATATGCTTCATATCAGTCAGGCAAGTGGTCTTATATCTTATAGCTTTCATTCAGAAGCTCCTTGTTTTATCACACTAGATTAGCTCCCCACTGACAAAAAAGTTCATTTTCTGATAACAGTGATATATAGAGGGAGGGGATAGATATCAGATCTTCATATGCTGTAGATCATTTATTAGAGTTTCAGCATAATACTGGTGTTATGATATGTCTCTTACTACTGTTCTTTTTAGGATTTAAAAGTACATTGAGATTAGATACAGATAGCTTTTCAAATTTCAACTAATTTTACTTGTAGTTTACATGTTCAGCTTATTGTTAGTTTGGTATATTTTATTAGTATTTGACATTTTGAAGGGAAAATTATTTCATATAAAATCATGTAAAAAAAAAAAAAAAGTATAAAAATAAGTGAATACCTTTTTACCTTAAATATATTTGAAAATAATGAGGATTAATTAAAAAACAAAAATAGTTTTTTTTTTTTTTTGTCATCAAATTTGAACTTTTGTTGATAATTATAAACAAGTTTTTCTAAACCATGTGAAACCATTAATACAAATATTACATTTTAAAGAATTTAAACTGGGAATACATTATTATTATGGTCATACTTTGTTTTAAAGTCCAATTCTTGCTATTAACAAACTATTAACTAGGACGTTTGCCTCAATAAACTCCTAATTTGCTGCTTATTAATAGTTAGTAAGGTAGTTGTTAAGTTTAGGTATTGGGTAGGAATAGAGATATAGAATATGGTCATGCAGAATATGTGCTTTATAAGTACTAATTGTCACGGTGCACACACGAGGAAGGACACAGGAACAAGCGGACGAGGACGTTAACTCAAATCACAGTCTTTAATTGACATCAGGGCAAGACAAGGCAAGGCAGACACACAGGAACACCGGGATTAACGAGTAGACCAGACGACACGAAACTGAACAGGCATCAACTTAAATACACAGGCTAATCAGACAGACAGCTGGACAGACTTAACTAATAATCACATCAAACAAGGACAGGAAACAAACCAAATAAGGGCACAAGAGGCGGGAACACATGACCCACACACAACAGAACCCTGACAGTACTCCCCCCCTCCCCGGGCGTGTCACACGTAACAGTTCCACCAGGGAGGGGGAAGGTGGGCGCTCTGGAGGCCCCTCAGGACAGACACGGACAGGAACACAGGACGGGGACCTCCAGAGCGGAAAAGACAGACGGAGGCCCCAGCGGAGCTGGGAGCTCTGGAGGCCGCGGGGTGCAGGGAGCTCCAGAGCCCGCGGGAGCAGGAGATTCAGGTGGCCATGGTGAGATCAGAGGAATCCCTGGATTCGGCGGCCATGGGTGGGAGATTCAGGTGGCCATGGGCGGATCAGAGGAATCCTGGACTGGGCGGCCATGGGCGGAACAGGAGATTCAGGTGGCCATGGCGGTGCCAGGAGCTCAGGCATGGCGAACATGGGGAGGCTCCAGGAGGCCATGGCAGGTGGTCCTTCGTGGCCATGGCCACAATTCTCGGCCACTTATCCACCCAGAGCTCTACTACACCCCCCCCCCAAAAAAATTCCTTGGGGAATCCAGGGGGTATCAGGAGCCCACCGGGGCTAGACACACAAGACAGTACATAACAAGACATACACGGCACTCCTGGCCGTGTTGTGGACTAGATCCACAGAGAGGGTAGCGGCGACCGACGGGCATGAGTCAGCGGCAATCTGGCGGGCTTGAGTCAGCGGCAATCCGGCGGGCTTGAGTCAGAGGCTGGCCGGCGGGCATCGAGTCAGAGGCGGGTCGGCGGCGTGAACAGGGAAGCTGCGGACGGCGGCGTGATCTCCCGCGCACAGCGGGCTGGGGAAGCTGCGGACGGCGGCGTGATCTCCCGCGAACGGCGGGCTGGGGAAGCCGCGGACGGCGGCAGACTGGGGAGCCGCGGACGGCGGCGGAAATGAGCGGCAGCCCGTGCTCTGGACTGGGGGGCCGCGGACGGCCTTGATGATTCCCGCTGACGCGGCGTTCCTGGGTGAGCCGCGGACGGCGGCGTAAATCTCCCGCGGACGGCGGGGTCGGTGAGCCGCGGACGGCGGCGTGACTGAGCCGCGAACGGCGGCGTGAACAAGCGGCGACTTCCATGCCGCGGGGTAGACAAACAAACAGGAACAAAACAAAAGACTTTCAAAAACGAAAAACAAAACGTGATGATTGGGCGCCGCTTACTGTAATGGTCTGGTCTTCTGTCACGGTGCACACACGAGGGAGGACACAGGAACAAGCGGACGAGGACGTTAACTCAAATCACAGTCTTTAATTGACATCAGGGCTAGACAAGGTAAGGCAGACACACAGGAACACCGGGAGTAACGAGTAAACCAGACGATACGAAACTGAACAGGCATCAACTTAAATACACAGGCTAATCAGACAGACAGCTGGACAGACTTAACTAATAATCACATCAAACAAGGACAGGAAACAAACCAAATAAGGGCACAAGAGGCGGGAACACATGACCCACACACAACAGAACCCTGACACTAATAAACAGCCAATATGTTGATAATAGGCATGCTAATATCAACTAGTTAATAGTGAGAACTGGTCCCTATACTAAAGTGTTACCATTATTATTATTATTATTATTTGGCCCATTAACCAACATAATCATCAAGAAAATCCCATTCCAAAGGTTGATTGTGATCTGTCACGATTCATTCAGAGTTGTGAAGATGTGCGAAAAACTATCCCAGTATTCAATTATAAACTCAACTCAAGTGGAAGGAAAAAGTTGACTCAGAAGTTCCCACACTGAAGCACCAAATACTTGATGGATTAAATCTGTACAGTCGTGCAGATAGGAAAACCAGCCATCTAGAATGGCAACAGTTTTGATTAGTTTGTACTTCTCTCTGGCTCCGTGAAATGCACTTGATTTGGACAGCCTCTGAAGCGAATCTCCGGAGAGTCTCTTGGGTGCCGTGACTGGGTTGCAGCGGTGGTGCCAGACATCACAGCTACCTCCAAAACCTGCCGAACTCGTCCTCGGGGAGTAGGGCAAAGAAGGCTCCCATGCTGCTGATGTAGGGCTTGTGTTCTGCGAAGGATGACTTCATTTTCTCTTAATCTGCACACGGCCCCTCTGAGCTGTTGAGTCGCACAGAAAAGCAACCGCCATTGAATTTCCTTATTCGGCTCCAAGCTGCCATGCTCTCCTGAACAACACAATTGTGTAATGCGATTTAGGGGTTCATTTCAGGTGATTAGAGCTATAAAGTACAGTAGCTTTACCTGGCAGTGCTGAGACTGTTCGTTTTTCTTTGTAATTTGCACACAGCCACAGATGTGACAGGCGCTATTAAATCACAGAGGTGTCTGAATTCCTGCGGCATTTCCGCCAAGTACGGTTTTCACCGGTACATACATGTCTGCGTATGTATTTGGGAGGTCCTCAGGTAACCTCTGTGTAAAATAGCAGATGGGTAGTGATTCTGCAGCGTGAGAGGTCTTTGATGAGGCTCTGCAGAGCATGAGGCAGACCCATCCAGTCGGCAAAGCCAGACAGCTGGGGCCCGGTGGGCCGCTGGGGTGCACACACCTGAAAGATAAATGACTGGAACAAATCTGCTTCCCGTCTACCTCTGCTCCCCCTCTCCAGCCTCACTCAGAGGCTAGACTGTTAGAGCAGCTGCTATATGACTGATAACTACATTGTGTTGTGAGGTGCTGCTTTCAGAACATTCCCTCGGATTAAAGACGCACTCTACACATATGTAGCATAAGAACAAAGCAACACCTTGCTATAATGTAGCATATGAAAATGTGATTTGCGTGTAAGTAGAGCGTGTTTAACAGCTCTAAAACAATGCAGTTCCTTCAGAATTGACTTTTTATCAAAACATCACTTACACAAACCCAGCCTGCAACCCCTGGTTCTACCTCCTAAGGTATGGTCACAGCAAATTTTCACAGTGTTCAGTGAATTTTCACAGTTGAAATCAAGTCATTTCAATAGGAATCCACACAATTAGGAAGCTTTGCATGAGGGCAAAAGATTTGCATTTTGCATCAGGTTCAAGTGACCAATAGAAAGCTACTTCTGTGTGAGCTGTGATTAATACATTGGTAGGCTCTTGACAATGGACATTATATGCACAAATTTCACTAATGTAATTGCATCTTAACTTCTACTTTTAACCTTAACACTTAGCCTCCATTTTGAGTGTAGGTTTCTGAACTGAGGATCCTAATCATCAAATTAACATTGAAATGAGTTTAGGAGTTTGGATTAGGCAAAGGATAGTTTGGGAAATTTAGGTATTGTGGTTAGAGGTTGGTTTTAGAAATAGTTAGGGTAGCATATTAGAGGCTGGGGTTAGGTGTGAGGTAAGGGCCAACACATTCTTATGGCAATTTGTCACTATTTTTCATCTTGGAAAATTGGTGGCAAATTTGTATGATTTTGTGGTCTCAAATCATATGTTTTTGTATGACCTGCTTTCGTGTTCAATTGATGTGTTCAATGAATGCTATATCTGCGGGTTATGAGTGTCCTCAGCTTAACCCACCACCTCCCCAGCACCACCTTCCTAGATCTGCTATGGGAATATTCCTCTCTCTAGCAGCAGCAGCACGTTTCCTTTTAATTTTATTATCTGAGCATTTAGCAAAAGTAAGTCTATTTGCTCTGCAGCAGCAGCGTAGCAAACTTAGTTTGCTCCTGGATAAATGAAGGGGTAAGTGGTAAGGATTCAGAATGAAGTTAAGGATTGAAGTTAGGATTTCATACTGGAAGTACAGGTTAAGGTTAGGAATAGGGGTTAAAGGCCCGTGTATACTTCACTTTCACATTCCATTCCGTCTTGTGAACAGTTGTTCGCACAGCTTTCAAAGTACACTCAACCACGGATGAGTTCGACACATACGCAGCACCACCTAATAGTCTCAACATTTGCCTCACGTCTGCGCTGTTGTATGCGGACCATCCACGCAGTCACAGAAATTAGGCTGCATGTCTGTGGACACTTCTGATGACGAAAATTGCATCACGCAGACAGTGCACGGACCATCGCGGAACATGGGCAGCCAAAGTATACTTTGGGCTTAAGGCTCAGCGTTCAGTGAAGTGATGGGAGAGTAACCACAGGATTAGGGCTGGCTTAGTACTTCTGTAAATCACACTGAGTTATAGAATCAGCAATAGGCTATCATGGCTTTTTGCTGTGAAATTCACAAGAAATAAAATAAGCTTTGCATACAATGTCACTTTTTAATGAGATCCGTGGATGTGCAGCTCACACTGTTTCAAGGAACATGGATAGAGAGGTTAATAGATTGTTGTAGATAATGATCATACTGAAGCTAATCGATTAATGTGTTAGCATGTACAGGCAGATGTGCCACACACAGGAGGCCAGTATTAATAGGCTTCCTTTAGGCATCAAGAATTGTTAGCACTGACTGGATGTCATCCATTTTTGCCTTAAGCTATTACAACGTTTTTTGTCGGTGTGACTCCGTTAGCGCCCTGAATAACAACAGCCCCTTCCAGATAAATCAGGATGAGCAGAGTCAAAGGACGGCCATATTAACATGCTGTCATGTCCTTGTGCCTAATGGAGTCGTAAATACAAAGACACTACTGAAGCTCGGTCCATGTGTTAAAGCCTTGGGGACCCGGTCTCTCTAGCGCTGACACATATCTTGCACAGAGTGGGACGCATTTCACTTCAGGTCATGTGACTTAGCAATCAAATGTCTGCCACTGCGGACTTCACGTACAAGGCCTTACACAGCTCTGCTGATGGACAAATAGGAGTGTGAAGTCTTTTAGCAATGAGTTGACTGAGGAGGTCAGTGTTGGGGGTTAAACAGTCTTGACAGCAGAAGAACAGTCTGTATGCTGTCAACAGCCCATCACAGTTTTTTATAGCCTGGTAATTACAGCACTCTTATTGGCTGAAGTCATTTAGTATCGGCTAAGAGCTGTGGTTGGCGTTCACAGGATCAACAGTAATTACAACGCAACACCCTTGTTGACAGTAACACAGTCAGGCAAAAAGGCTGTGTGTATATCCGTCATTGCCACTATGTTGACACTGATACTGAACAGTAAGAATTACAGTTCAAAATCAAGACCGATCAAAATCAACCAGCTGATCTTACATGAATCTGAAGTAAGAATCTATCACTGCACATTATTCTAAAGGAAAAGAGCAAAATCAAGGTCGTGGTTGAAGAAAATAACCAATAAAATATTTTCAATCTAATCAAACACATCCCTATTCACTTTAGTATAGGGACCAATTCTCACTATTAACTTGCTTATTAGCATGCCTATTAATAATATATTGGCTGTTTATTAGTACTTATAAAACACATATTCTGCATGACCATATTCCACCCAATACATATAACAACTACCTTACTAACTATTAATAAGCAGCAAATTAGGAGTTTAAGGCAAAAGTCATGGTTAATGGTTTGTTAATAGCAAGAACTGGATCTTAAAATAAAGTGTGACCCAAACATGGATACAAATTTAGTCTCTACATTTATTTCTGAATACTGTTTAACACCACAGTGAAATGTCTCTTTAGGGATGAGGTTTTTTATTTTCATTCTGCACCAAAAAGAAAATGATTAATGTAGTCCTGGTTCGTTTAGTGTTCACACTGTCATTTTTAACACTGAACTTAAAGATACAAAACAAAAGGTATAAGGATAATCACAACCTGATTGGACACTTTTATGATGTAAATTTTGCAGCAGAACTTACTGAACATCCAAAACAATGTTGCATGCTTAGCTAAATGCACTCATTGTATCTCGTTGTATACGTGTACATATTGTGGTATTTTTACCAGCTGAGAACTCACAAAGAGTCAAAACAGCACCAGTAATTCCTCAGTTGCACTCACAAAGATCTGGAACAAGGAGATGGCGGTTTGGACACCTGTAGTGAACTGTAATGGGTTTTGGTTAATTTAGATGTCTTTGGTCCATATTGCATTCATATTTCAGTTGTTTGGAAGTGGACCAAAACCCACTGAAAAAGTGGGTCTCGGATTGCTTATTTGGAAGCACCAAAGCTTGATAGCAGCATTCACACTTACTCAAATAAGCTGCACTAACAGAGAAAAATTTCTTTCTTTGACATGTACACAATTATTTGTGAATGTGTCCTATTTAAATGCATTGCAAATGCTGATTTGTATAATGTAGTTCATACATATTCTAGCCTGAGATACATATAATTCAGTAAAATACCACTGATTTTTTTTTATCACAGTAACTCTCACAAGTAGCTGTCAAAGTAGCTCCCATTATTTGTGGCGGCTCATAAGGGCTGCCAGGTGTTGGCCCACCACCCTTAAGCAGACAGATGGAGGATGAATTTAGCGAGGAGAAAGATGACTCTCAGAACCTGTCTCACCTCTCTGTCTTGCTTGCTCTCCCACCACCTGCTCAGCCAGCGTGAATGAGCTGTTGCCAATGTCAGCGGATGTACGTCTAAAGCCATCACCCAATGAGAAGTGTCATATCAGACAGATGATCCATCAGCATCCTTCAAATATTATTCACACTACCTCTGGAGAAGATAAGGTTTACCCAGGGTTCAAAATTAACTTTTGCCACCACTTTCCAATGGCGAGCAAAGGGGATAATTTACTGGCCATGCCTGTTTCTTCCAACCATGATAAACCACATTTTGTTCAGTTTTTAGACTGAATTGCACACGTCTTCACATCAGCCAAGGTCAAAGTATTATATTTACATTTTGACAGCCATTTAATGTTTTATCCACTCCCAACATCCATCTCATTTTGCATTTACCAAATGTTCAGCCAAAAGAAACCCTGATTCATTGGGCATCAAACTATTAGCATGTAATTAGCATGGACAAAGATATGTGATTAACAACAGCTAATGTCACATTCTGGTCACGGCAGTGAAGCACGACATGCTGCTTTTGATGGGGAAGTGACTCACGCACAGGATGACCTCAAAGGTGTGTGGCGGGATCGTAAGTTGTTTGTCATGCTTGTTGCTATTGAGGAACCATCTTAATGAAGATTAGCTCTGCATTCTGTGTTAAATTCAGGTGAGGAACTAAATGAAGCTTTATGACGCATAAATCTTTCCTGCTAATTTGAGTGCTGAGTGTTGTTGAAAACTTCATATGGGCGCGTGTACGGTATATGTGTCAATGGCGTTTGCTGTAAAGGGACAGTTCACCCAAAAAACGACAATTCAAGTTATTCCAAACCTGTATGAGTTTCTTTCTTCTGATGAACACAAAAGACATTTCAAAGAAAGTTGGTAACCAAACTGCTTGTAGTCATTGACTTCCATAGTATGGAAGAAATGCTATGGAAGTCAATAGGAACTAGCAATAAATGTATCTCATTTTCCTGGAAACAAAGCAGAAAAAAAGACTCCCAAGTCATTAAGAAGTAAATTGTGTGCAGTGCAAAACAATACAGACACCAAAATTATCCAAATAGATCACAATACACGTTTAAGTGACATCTGTGCTCCCCCACTCTTGGAAAGTAGCAGCCACCACTGATGTGTATCCATTTACAGAGATATTCCTGTGGAATAATCTAATAATATAGGCACTTACCTGATCTTGATTGAAATTATGAAGATTAACACAATCCCCCTAATAGCACGCACGTGTGAAACTCAAGTGATTAGAAAGCATAGTACCGCTGGGCAAGAGTTTATCATTGCAAAAATGTGTTCATTTTTTGTTTAATCTATGTTGGAGAACCCCCCAGAATAAGTAAAACATGGAGCAGCTGTGTGAAAAGAGGGAAAAACAGAGGAACAAACTCAAATAACCCTCTTTCTGTGTCTCTCCAGATATCCGCACGTGTAACCCTTGCCTGAGGGCTAAGCAGCACTTATACTGCTGTGATTATTTGTCATTCTGTTCACCACCTCACTCTCTCTTGCTGTAGAAACCACTCCGAACATTTGTGTTTTGTGCTTGAACAGCTTCTTGTTTGTCTGAAGTTTTAAAGTGTGTAGGGCCAAATGAAATTTGTTTTATTTTTTCTAAATTCTTTTTTTTTTTTTTTTGGTAACACTTTAGTATAGGGACCAATTATCACTATTAACTAGTTGCTTATTAGCATGCCTATTATTAACATATTGGCAGTTTATTAATACTTATAAAGCACATATTCTGCATGGCTATATTTTACATCCCTAATCCTACACAATACTTGGACTTGACAACTACCTTACTAACTATTAATAAGCAGCAAATTAGTGGGAGTTTTGGGTGGGACCTTGGTTCCTTGGCTCCAGCTCACAATCACTATGTTGTGGACTCTGGCTCCAAATTACATCATCAATCTGTGTTTTCCTCATTGTGGAATTCGTACGCAAATGAGGTTTCAGAGCTTCAGCAGCATGCTGATTTTTATTTTTTATTTTTGTCCTCCTTTTTCTGACATATTTTGTTTTTTAGGAGCTTGACAGGCCTTGGTCATTATGCTTTTGTTGTATGGAAAAATTCTCCTTTTGTGTTGTACAGATTAAAGTGTCATGAACCCCCCCCCCCCTGCACTGGTCTTTCACACCTTAGATGTGAAAAAGAATCCAGAGATGGGCGTGTAAAACTGGAAAAGTGGGAGTGTAGAGGGTGGGAAGAGGGGAGAAAACAACCAATAAAATACAGACCTACAACACACTCATTATGCAGACAAATGAATATTAAAAGGTGCCATAGAATGGAAAACTGTATTTACCTTGCATAGTTGAATAATAACAGTTCTATAAATGGAAATGACATGCCGTGAGCCTCAAACACCATTGTTTCCTCCTTCCTCCCTGACGTAAGAGTTGGGATCACTAATAGTTACGCCCCCAACATTTGGATATACCCGTCCATGTTCTAGGCCAGCCGGACCTGCACAGCCGAATCATCAGAAGTTCTGCAGGTATTGTGAACAAACAAGCGAGGACAATAGCGAAAATGACAGATCATGGAAATAAATGTTTTGTTCCAGGCTGTGCAGGGATGGGTTGGTGTCTGTATTCAGAAAGTCACGGAAAACAAATAACGCGTTCTAATAAAATAACGCGAGTCACTAAAGGGACATGGTTAGCTGCTTGCTAGCAGTAGCCTGTTACATTAGAGTACATAAGATTTCACTTACCACATAGAGTAAGGAGAGATGACTGAGGATGATGGCGAATGATTTACAGATCCTGAGCACCACTGACAAGCATCTGATCTTGTAAAATGTGTGGTAAGTACTGCCACTTTAGTTTACACAGTGCACGTGCAATCGCAAATCTCAAAAGTGAAAAAGCGATCGTGCATTCAAAAGCAGTTTTAATGCCCCGCATATTAATAGCGACTCCCTGATGGCCGCAATTTATATACAGTATAATTACCCAATGATATAACTGCGAGAGAAAGTATTGAAATATATATTTTCCTCCCTGTGCTTCCTTCCTGCTCTGTGAGCCGCACTGTGAAACAGCCAATCAGAGCAGAGCTGAATATTATTATTCATGACCCTTCCAAATAAGCCCATAATAGACCATTTCATTCTAGGGACAAATCCTAGGGTTGTAAATGGACATGTAAAACCTTTTCTGAAGAATTTTTGCCCTTACCTAAGGCACATACCTTCTATATAGATATCAGAGAACGATTTAAAATATTGTATCAATGCATTCTATGGCACCTTTAAAATATCTTTAAAACAGAAAGAATAAAGGCATAGTTACTTTTAGTTTACTCTTCTTTGAATTTTCGGTCTGATATCATTGTTTGCTGTGTATCACAATAATCCATTGTGTCATCGCGTTCATGATCAGACTTACCGCTGTATCAGCGCCTTTATTTGTGCATATTTCATTTGAAGAAGACATGATATGTGTGCGAACACAGTGCTGGTTCATGTTTGCAGCAAGAGAGAATATGAATATGTTCACAAAAGCTTGAAACACGCTTGCTCCGGTCCGGATATAAACTATGATCCGTGCAGTGAGTGTTGCTAAACTCATCGCGGCGTTCAGCGCGGAAACCGCTCTCTCATGCGCGCGCCACATGTTGTTACATATTAAATATTGTTATGATCATGTTTAAATAGAAGAACTGGCAACGCGGAAGCTCTTTCATGAGATTCGAATTCTCCGCTGTAATACGACCTCATGCATAATACAGCGCAGTGATTGGATCATAAAACTTCATTCTAACGAATAATACTGAGAAAAGCTTGGAAAACTGATGATGTAGACGCGTACTCAGGGCAGCCAATCACCACTCCAAATTAACGCATATACATCACTTTTCGTGACTTAGGTTCAACTTTGCTTTTTGAACCGGAAGAACGAAATTGCTCCAAAAAATGAAAAAATAACCACTTTTTCCTTAATAATAGACATAATGAGTGCTATTGTTGTTTTCACTGATGTGCAACCTGTTCATATATGTTAACATCTCAAAAAATGTGTTTTAGGGTTTCATGACACTTTAAAGAAAGTCGTACAGGTTTGGAACAACATGAGAGTAAATAAATGGTTTTCATTTGGGCTTTATTGGCTCATTAGCTGGTTCTGGCTTAGCTTGTGCACGAGCAAGTTTCTGTGCTCACTTTGAACATGTGGTCAAGGTGAGAGCTTCCTCAGTCCTGGCCGACCTCCATCTTTCAATGTTTGGGCCAGGCCTGTGGTGTCTTTGATGTGACTGGCCACAGGTCATCGCTGGACCTCTGCTCGGAGATCATAAACGCTTTGATTTGATTAATTCCTCACCTGGGACATCATTGTGGAGGACTTCTGGCAATCTCCCCCGAATTCTCAAGCAGTCCTCAGGTAAATGATTAAGTGCCGAGTTCAAAAGCCAGACCTGCACTTGTCCCCCTGGAAACCTTTACTGTCATGAATATTTCATGAATATTCATTCTCTTCATCCATACCCCTTTCTTCTGCTTTGATGGGGGTGGATGCGAGCGGGACAGCTTGCTGCTCGTATGGATGGTGAAGAACAGCATATGCCGCTAAAGGTCAAATCCCAGCTGTCTTAAAGTTGAGAAACGCAGGATGATACCTGCTCTGAAGTACAAAGGCGTGTGATGTTTTTTTAAGGCTGTAATTTCTAGATCAAAGCAGACGAGCGTACTGACTGTGCAGTTTTGAGTTTCTCTTTTGTTTGATCAATACAATGCAGAGACAGAAAATGTCTTTGTTGAAACCAGCGTTTCACTGAATAGAATTTGTAAAGGAGAACGAAGGACGTTTTCTCGTGAATCTTAGATATTTAATATCTGAAATATAATGAAAGAAAAAATATAATGAAAGAAAAAAACGTTACTCGGCTTTTGCAGATCTATTTCAATTTTATTCAAAGACAAGAATCAAAGTTTATTTGAGACAACAATTCCCTGCTGACCAAGGGAAATTATTAAGATTAGAGTTAGAAGATCTGAAGGGCTTGCAAGAATATTGCTCTCTGTTCCCCTGGTGATACGACATTGGAGGAATAATCCATATTGCCTAAAGAAAGGATTAAATAAAGAGGGACAGTAACAATGTAGAACAAAGTTTATGCCACAGACTCATTTTCTTAATAATTACGCCCACTGTAAAAAAAAAAGTAAGATATTATAGTTCTTATGAACCAGTTTATTGAGAAATCAATTTTTCAGAAAAACCCTCTCAGGTCTGCCTTGCTTTTGTAAAGTGCAGCCCTGGCCAAACAGCATTTTACAAATACATCAGTCATTCCCAGATAGATTTATGCTGATTATATGTAACTTTGCAAGAACATGTCAACTTATATTAGTAACCTTTAACCTCTCAGTCAAAACTCTGGCATTTCGAGCGGTGAGGGGATGCTTGAATTTAAATGCCTCTGATTGGCCACTGCGTTCAAGAAATAGACACATATGTCTGTGATTGGCTACATTGCTCAATGCTGCAAAAATGCATTGAAAATTGTAACAGTTGAAGCTCTCCTGAGTGCAAACACAAATACAGATTGGAGTGTTTGCCAAATCAGTTTCGCCTGTTTGAACGTAATATTCCCAAAATCCTATTATAACCGCATTTATGAGGGAGCATGTAAACAAACTCATTGTTATAGTGTGCTGTTTATTATTGAGTTTTGGTAATGTTTTCTACTTGTATTCTTGACATTTCTTCTTGTTGATTTAGATCCACGCTTCTGCTCTCCATATTGCATACTGTTACAAACTGGAATTAAATGAATATTACAGTTTAAATGTATAATAAATATAACTTTTAGAATGTGTTTTTTTTATCCCATTTAAGTAGGACTTTAGTACATCTTTAAATGTAATTTCATATTTTTGTTGTCTTAGAAATAGAGTTGAAAGTGTACTGCTGAATGTACTGACAAGCATTTATGATAATCTAAAATATACTTTAATGTCATTTCTGTTGAAACTTGTATGTCTTGTATTTATTTATATATATTTTAATTATACATTTGTAATGATGCCGCTACAGTTCAATACACTTAAAACATATTAACTTTAAAAGTACAGTAACACTGAATAACACACTACAGTTAAAATTATAACCAAGTATTTTACATAAGCTTTAGTATGTTAGTCAGTCAAAATAAGTGTAGTTCTTTAAAGAACGACAGAAGATTATTAAAATAATTTCAAATGTACTTTTAAGTAACACTTTTAATTTGACATGGTTACAAAGCGCAATGTTTAAACATAGTCATGAAAGTTTGCTCTCTTTAAGTACACACAAGTGGCCTTTTATTTTCATAATTATTTGCAAGTACAGATATATTTTTGATATTTCAGTCACACTGCAAGTGCACATTAAAAAAAATTAAACACTATTCTTTTTCACAAGGCTCAGGAAATATAAAAGTTTGGGTTAATTCAATTTAAGATGATTTGTCTCTCTGAGTCCCTTCTTTGTCTCTCTGTCTCCCAACACAAATTTTGTTGCTAAGGTTTTTTTTTTTTCTATCAGACTGTCTGCTGGACTAGTAAACAAATCTTGTGTGCGTAATAACCTTGACTTAGAACTTTGAAACGTGCATATAGTAAACATTTCAGCCTACATCCTTTTATCTGCACATACAAATTCAGATTCCAATATTAAGATGCACATGTCAAAAGAAATCTTGACTGCAGGCTAGAAAACTCGTACCCTTTAATGCTGACCTTTGCCTATGCATCCAACAACAGCCAGGCCAGAAAAGTCATTTTGATTCTTCTGCCTTGAAGTGAAGCTGGTTGCTAGGAAACAGTCTGTCCAGGTTGGAGGTGTAAAAAGCTGTTTGCACATTAGCAGCTCTCAGCTCAAGGTCACTACTCTTCTGTTTGACCAGAGGATGTAAGACCTACTCACAAACACGGTCGCCTCAATCCCTTGACCAAATACGCATGCAGCGTGGTCAGTGACGCATCCGATATAAAGGTTTACTCATTTAGAGTAAAATAGTCCTGAGACACATGTTCAGGGCGTTTTATTTGTGTGTTGTTTGAACAAAAATGTCATCTGTTGGCATCAAATTCAGTTTCTTTAGCAAGACTTTTCTCTGAGTCATTTGAAGACTTCATGCTTACATTGAGCAGTTTCTGGTTAATTAGATGTGTCTAGTTGTCAGTTATCACACTGAAACAGCCCTCAAGCTTTGGTTCATGCAGTCCTCTGTCAGCTTGCTTTGCTTTTGAAAGGTAGAACTAAAGTACGGTCACGGGTTCATTTTTCTCTCGGCTCACTGGGGTCTTGAGCCAGCAGGATATGGGTCAATAACCTGCATATTGAGCATCTCAGCCATCTGCTGCCCAGTGTTTGAATGATCAAAGTTAGTGCTCCACTTTTCCCAGAGCTAAACCTTGTATCTCAGAAAAAAATAGCAAGTGGAAAATTCTATCTGGAGCTTAAATGCTGTTTAGAACCAGACTGCACGAAATTTGTCAAAGTCCTTGATTATTTAGTAAAGATCTCTGTTTAAAAGTCAATGTCATGACAAGGGGTTTTCAAATATTAATAAGCAGCAAAGCCATTTATTTTTGTGAGAAATAATAAGAGTCAAACTACTTCCAAGCTTTTAAGGCTTTTTTGACTTTATGCATCTCAAAAAACATTAAAATTAATTTAATACAGAAATTAAAATCATGCATGTGCTTTCAAGTCGGATCTAATTTTAATATTTTTGTAAGAAATAACAAAAGATGATGTCAAACTACTTAAGGTTTTCTTTTCAAGCTTTCAAGACTTTCTTTTTCTTGATTTTGAAATCAAGAGTTATCCGCCTTGTGTTTTTTACTTCATGCCCCTCAAAAAATATCAAAATGATTTAATACAGAAATTAAAATCATGCACATGCATTCAAGTCATTGTATATATGGACTGCATTTTAATTATTTGGTCACACTTTATTTTAAGGTCCAATTCTCGCTATTAACAAACCATTAACTATGACTTTTGCTTCAATAAACTCCTAATTTGCTGCTTGTTAATAGTTAGCAAGGTAGTTGTTAAGTTTAGGTATTAGGTAGGGTGAGGGATGTAAAATATGGTCATGCAGAATATGTGCTTTATAAGTACTAATAAACAGCCAATATTTTAATAATAGGCGTCCTAATAAGCAACTAGTTAATAGTGAGAATTGGTCCCAGTGTTACCATATATTTAAATAAATTAATAAACAGGGCCAAACTGAGCAACGTGTTATTTACTGTACATTTAAACACTGTAAGGAACCAGATTTCTACTTGGAGTCACTTTGCATATCTTTTAAATTGCATGTAATAACAATAGCTGATGAATACTTGTTTACTTCTTACCTAACTATTAATAAGCAGCAAATTAAGAGTTTGAAGGAAAACTCTTAGTAGTGAATATGTGTTCCCTAATCTAAAGTGTTGCCAAAAATACATTTTCAATGGGGCTTAATTCTAACATGCTACATGCCTTCTCTTGCAACAGCCAATTTAATTGTCCAGTGCCGTCGTGCCCTCTGACTCTGGATGGTTGCATTCGTTTGCATAATATTTACTCAGCTATCCACCCACAGTGGTCCACTCAAGAGACTGATGGATAGAGGGAGGCGTTGGGAATTAGAAAGCAGGAGCCTGTGGAGTGGACCTTTCGATTAAGGTACAACAACTTAAAAACCTGATTCCATGAGAAAACTGTATTTTAGGAGGTGGCAATTTCGTATGAATTTGTAGGAAAATGTGATTTTTAGAAAAAAGCAAGCATGAAGGTCATCCCCTACACCTAACCATTACTGGGTCATAAGCAGATTGTATGAAAATGTACAAATGAGATTGCATGAATTACAATTGTGTTGGTTTCACAGCTGAAACTCACTTATGTTGGCGTGCAACATCTTATTTTCTCTTCTGGAGCCCTACTGGGAAACACTGACTGACCACTCTACAAGAGTGAAGAGCTGTGCATCTTAATGAAAGCACTAGTTTGTTGCCTGCAGAGAACAATGAATAACATGAGAATGTGTTTTTCTGGATGGACCAAGGGGGTCTGTTCCTGTAGGCTATCCAAATGCATTCCAATTCAAGCTGCTTTTTGCAGCTATTTGGTGTAGTTATGGTGCATACTAGCATGGGTTAACTGGATCATGCTAACCAGCCAAACTTTGATCCCATGGTGGCAACAGGAAAGCCTGAAGGGTGTGTTACACTGGCAGGAGCTGTAGGCATTGGTTAAGGATGTTTAATGCAAAGGGATGTGAGTCAGAGTGAGTGTGTAACTGCAGGCTTGAGTCAGTGAGGATGTGCTGCTGTAATTTAGAGTATTCTTGTTGCCATGAGCTGAAAACGAACCCTTGACTAATGCGAGAAGGAAATGTTTTAAAAAATCCTTGAATGAGTCATCAGACACACTTGCACGTTCAATATTCTAGAGTATTTTCCATTAACAGTTTTCAATACTTATACCGAGTTGCCAGTGAAATACACCAAACAAATTCGTTCTCAATCTTAGCTGTCTGTCATGTGAGATGATGCTGTGGCCTTAGGCTTGGTTTAGGATGACAGTTAAAGGCCAATTCTGGAGCCACTCATTATGTCACAGGAAGGGCTGAGCAACTCAGACACTGAGATGCTAGTCGGTGTTAATACATTGCTTCTTGCATGTTTTGTGATGCTTTCAAAATGAAATGTCTAGTCAGTGGCTATAAAAGGTATCCCGTTTTGCTTGAAACAGAAAACATACCACATACCCTAAACTAAAATACCCTAAAAGAGTGTTAGAGTCATTGCACAGAGTCCGATATTTTCGTCTGAATTTTTCGCACGTTAAAAAATAAATATGACCTCGCGTTGTCAATCACGTTTACACACTGCCTCCAAAACTTTCGTCTATCATAAAAAAATTTGGATCGGGTTCAATTTTTATGTTTTTGCATCCGTAGCAAGCACTTTGAGAGGTGTTTTGACAATTCAGAGCCACCGTACAAGTGAATGCCAAAATCAAGAATGGCGTCTGACAAATTGATCCACTTCGTCTCGCAGCACAAATCACTGTCAAAGTCCATGTACACTTAGTTCATGGAAATTGGTGGTCTTATTTTTAATATGTGGCTCCAGTATCGCTAGCAAAGCATCGAACTGAGCCACTGACATCCTGAAGTAAACACTGAATTGCTGAGATAACACCGCAGCTCCTTAATAAGAAGGTGGAACTCTCTTTCCTCTCTATATGTCAGGATTGGATGGACCCAATATTTTCTCTTTCTTTCTTCTCTTTTTAAGAAGAGAGAGGACAACAAAATCATCCTCACTGCTTGAAGACTCCATTTAGTACTGTTTTGCGAATTGTTTCACAAGGGATTAATTAATATCGGAGTCAGTGTGCAAGGTTTCTATGTGTGACGAATTTTTAGGATGGCGAATATGAAAATTTTGGACTCAGTGTGCAAGGACCTTTAACCAAAGCAAATGCGTTAAAAGCTAAAATGCCTTGTTTTTCATTGCAATACTGAGTAGAAACTTCTTACTACACCATATGGAGCTAGTTATGTGATGCAAATTTTAAAATATACTTTCATTTACAGTACAAATCACAAACTGTTGTTAACGTGTTTTGAGGTCATAACATAGTATTGTGCAAGGAATTATGTAAAAATGAGTCTTTATTAATCAATAAACTGCTCCTATAATCATAATTTGTGTGAAAAAGAATAAAAGCTGTTGGTGTTTTACTGCCACTAGTGTTCATTTCACCTGGAAACTGTAGTTAATTGAATATTAACTTTTTGAAGGTTTGCAAAAATGCAAGTAGAGGTAGATTTTACATCACATTTACACGTATAGTACAAATAAATTAAAACATACAACAAATGGATATATAGCAATCTTTTTTCATGAAATTTTGTTCTATTACTGTAACTAATTGCTAATTGTTATTTTATGTAGTAAAATCTGTATTAAATGAATAATTCACCCATTTTATTTTTCAGTTTTATATTTTGAAAAATGTCAGGTTTTTTTATCCATACAATGAAAGTCAATGTTGCTTCAGCCCCCTGTGATTTTCAGTGTATGGGCAAAAATGTTTCAAATCATATTTGTTCACAAAATCATATTATCTTGTGTTCTGCAGAAGAAAATTCATACAGTATTGGAACAACATGATGGTGAGTAAATGATAAAAGAATGTTACATTTTTGGTGAACTAACTCTTTAAAGAACACAAAGACCTTCTTCATGTAAATGCCTTGTGTTATTTGATAAAGATTAGCAAGCTACAATAGTGTACAAGATATTTTTCCCTCACTATTTGTTGGACAACCAGCTTCACCAGAAAGAATATACAGTAAATTACAGCTATGCTGGTCACAGCCAGGGCTAGGGAGTAACGAAATACATGTAACGGTGTTACGCATTTAAAATACAAAATGTGAGTAACTGTATTTCGTTCTAATTACATTTTAAATAGGTGGTAATCAAATTACAGTTACATCCGAAAAGTATTTTAGATTACCAAAATGATTACTTTGAATTTTAATGTAATTTCTTAATTTACTATTTAAGTAAGCAGTTTGGGGATTTTAACCAATTAGGCAACTGATTCTCTGTTGAAAAAAACAAACGGCGTGCAGCCGCCTGTTCATTTAGCAACTCGTAGTGAGAGTACGCTCATCATCACGACACAAAAATGGACGACACAACAGAAAGCCGTTAGCGTAATGCATTTCTCTCGTGGAAATACAAAGACTAGTTTATAAATCTGAAAAAGGACGTAACATCAGTGCAGTGCAATGCCTACCTGCAACAAAACTTCTATCAGCATCGAAGGAGATACAACGTCTAATCTGAAAAAAGCATCTTGAGGGAAGTTGTTCTTGATCTTTGAAAAATTTTATCCAGTAACTCGTTTTTATATTTTCTCATATTTCGAGTGTTGAATGGTTATCATTACGTTTAATATTTCTAAGAACTTAATTGAAACATGACACCAAATTGTCCTAGAATTCACACTTTGCATTCAGTTAACAGATCCATACGAATCATGCATGAAATAAAAGTTTATCAAGTCAAACGACAGTTTTGTGTGCTTTTAGAATGAATAAAGACTTCAAGTCCATCTGTAATGTTCAGATCATCTTTGGCGCGGTAATGCAAGTTCATGATTCGATTCGTGAACAGATGATTCTTTTGAGTCAATCTTTTAAATGAATCATTTCTTTTGTTTAACGAAACCAGTGTGAATGGTTCACATTAAACTGGATAGATCTGGGGTATGTTTCCCAAAAGCATCATTAGCGAACTGTGGTTGTTAAATTACGTTGAACTACAACGACATTACTTGCGACCGTAGTTGCTTTGGGAAACGAGCCCTGTCAGTTTTGACTCAATGATTCTTTTGTGCCGATGGCTTCTCCATAGAGAGGATTATGAAGAAATCACTTAAAGTTTGGTCCATTCATTAAACAAATCTATTGTATAATTTTGAGAAATGGGCCAGTTGTTAGCCACTTTTATGATATGTTTGGATTCGTTTTGAAGCTTGGAATGCAGCACGAAACAGCATGGAATCCCATTAATTGTATTCAAATTGAATTTATATTGATTGATGTTGTTAAAAAATGCAAAGAAAACAAATCTTATGACTGGTAGATGTCACTTTTATTTAGAGTTGGAAAACATAAAAATAAGACAAGTAGTATATGTTCCCTTGTGTTACATAGTATTTCAAAGTATTCTAAAGTATTTAGATTACGTTACTAAACCTGAGTAATCTAACGAAATACATTACTGATTACTTTTTAAAGCATGTATTTTGTAATCTGTAGTGAAATACATTTTAGAAGTAACCTTCCCAGCCCTGGTCACAGCTAATAGACTGGCCTAAAACAGCATGGAAATTCATGTTGGTTCAGGAGGACAACAAGGAAATATACTGTTTTCTGTTTTTTGAGCTAATAAAAAGCAAACAAAGACATTCTCTTGTTGAGAAACCTGGAAAAGGGGTGGTCAGGAAGGTTTAAGGAGGAGACTGGACATCTGTGGCTGCATTTGTTTACATCCATAAGTGTGTGCTGATTGTGCCCGATCTGATTTACCTATGGGATGTGGTGCCACTGTCCCATCTGCTGCTTACATCTGGAGTGCCCTTGGACACATCCCAAACATTGCCAGGCAGTTCAGTGCCAGCTTGGAGAAGTAAGAACAGGAGGGATAAAGGGAGGCAAGAACGAGTTAAGCAAGGGCACCAGACTAGTCAGGAAATCACCTCTCAAGTTCTCAAAGTGCAGTGAGTGAAAGAATTCTGTGCTTCTAGTTAGTTCAGTGAAAGTGATTAGCGAAGACAAGGTGGTAGTCGGACACATCGGAGCAAGCATGATGACGTTTCTTTTTGTCAGATGGTGTTGGAGGAGTTACCAGTGAGTGGAGCTAATTGACACACTGCAGTGGTAAACAGACAGATGATTAGGCTGGAGCCGAGAGCCGAGAGCCGGCTGATCCCCAACTGATAACTCTGACAGCTGAACGTGAACCTGCTTCAATCCCTTTCTTAAGATGTGTTTGCTTGGCTGGAACCAGCATGAAGATGTGGTATTGTGGAGTTATTTCAAATGTTAGCTGAAGTGGGATTAGTGTAGGATTAAAGAACTAAATCTAAGTTGTTTTGCAGAAAGAAAGAAAAAAGGAGAATAAAATGAACTGGGAACAGCAGTCAAGACATGGTAAAGATTAGTAAAATCATGCATACTGAAAAGACCAGAATAGGGGGTCAGCAGATGTTCTCAACAGGTTTAACCACTAAAGGCCACTTTTACTAAACAGAGCAATCCAACAAGAGCGCAATTCCAAAACAGCGCTGATAAGCGTGGAAATTGCTGCGGGTGATTTACTAACAGAACACAGACACAACATCTCATTTATATATCGACCAATGGAATATACCAAGCGCAGTGCAAATTAGCATAGTCGCAAATAAAGAATAAAGAAATAAAGAAGCCACGGTACATTGAAAAATGAAGGGTTGCAAGAAGTTTTGATAGCTGGAATTGTGTGACTCTTAGTTGAGGGTTTCAAATCGTCTTTTATTTCCTGAAGCAAATGAAAAATAACATGGCTTGGCAAATGATATGTTCAGATAATGTGTTGTTCTGGCATTCCAAATAATAATACGTGTGGAAAAAATCCTCTCCCTTCTACCACATGCTCTCTGTTCTCTGCGGTGCCTCCTCCTAGCAACAATAATACAGCCAGTACAAGCGCAAGATAGTGTAAGACATGCTTTTTTGGGGAGTTAAATAATGTCGCAAATACCAGTAATTTGACGAACGCGAACGTTAGTAAATCTCCTTGTGTGATTCATTTTAATACTCTCCTCCCATAAATGTTACGTCTGAAAGGGAAACTCCTACAAATGCATATTCAATAAGGTCAGGCGCAAAAATAACTGTGTCCATGCCTTTTCAGTACTAATTTGTCACTGCGCGTCTTTAGTAAATCCTGACAGTACTATTTTAAAACCAAAAGATGGTTTGCGCTGGCGCAAGCCGTTAGTAAAACTGGCCCTTAGACGTTCCTGACCAACAGCTTCTCCAGAAAAACCCTACTGGTCATCCGTCTTCTACAAAACGGATACGCTGGTCCACCAGGAAAAACCAGCTTGGACCGGAATGTTAATTCAGTGTTGATCTTTCAGCTGGCATTTAAAACTTTTATGATAACACCATATTTTCGTCCTTGGCCAAGTCAATAATATCTTGCATCTACAAAGCTAGTACAGTTCAAGTGTTTATCTTTCTCATTTCCCTCAAGAGAGGAATTCAGCTAGGAGCATAGTAACATCAAAATCCTTGTCCTAACACTGATCCTGGCACTCATCATCAAAGTGAGCGTTAGAGGCTGTTTCTGGGCGCTGAGATCAGAACAACCTCTGAGGTGCACGATGAACATCGGTAAGTATGTTTCGCACAGGGAATCTAGCATGCTCCTAGAATCCCCAGGAGTGTACTGTATTTTACTGTATTTTTACCACTTCACTACCACATTTTAGACTGTCTGGTGGTGTAATACAAAAAGTCAACCGATAACACAGTATTTTTTTAACCAATGTGGATTAAAATTGATTAATCGGTGAAGCAGTTCACATGCCCTTGTGTAAAAGAAGTGTGCAAAATTGTACTGAATATGCACTCGTAGTGTATTTCAAATCTTGAAAATGTATTACAAAATACTGTACTTGCAGATATAAAGGGATAGTTGACAGAAAAATGAAAAATCTGTCATTAATTACTCACCCTCATGTCGTTCCAATCCCGTGAGACTTTCGTTCATCTTCGTAACACAAATTAAGATATTTTTTGATGAAATCCAAGAGCTTTCTGGCCCTCCATAGAGAGCAGCGCAACTGACACGTTCAAGACCCAGAAAGGTAGTAAGGACATCGTTAAAATAGTCCATGTGACATCAGTGGTTGAACGGTAATTTTGTGAAGCTACGAGAATACTTTTTGTGCTCAAAGAAAACAAAAATTAATGACTTTATTCAACAATTTCTTCTCTTCTGTGTCAGTCTTTTATGCGCATTCATGAGAGCAAAGACAGAATTTTCATTTTTGGGTGAACTAAACCTTTAATGAAATGGCCACTTTGGTGGATTTAAAGAGAACACATTTTCATAACTGTTTCTTAAGATGTGAAGTACACTACAAGTACACATTCAATACAATTAAGCACACTTCTCTTTCATAAGGGACTTCTTGCCAAACTACAACCTTTAGCTGACTCTATTTACAATACGACACATCCACTCAGACCTTTGTGTTATTTAATTAACGATTAGCTCTCTTGATCCCAATACTTTTCCAGATGATTATAGCAATTACTGATGGAAGTCCTTCTGCAAGTCCACAGTCATCTGGAGTCTTGTTTGGTCCAACTATAAATGTCACTTGTCTAGTTGAAGACCAATCGGAGTAAGTTCAAAGTGGCATTTACATTTGTAGGACTTACAGTGCACTCAACAGCCCAAAGCAGCCTTGTAGATGAAACTTTACGCCAGGAGACATGATGCTGACCTCGTCCCCATTTGGGCTAGTTATCCAGAGGCACTTAGCCCCTGTAGTTTTTGGTGTCATCATGTGAGGGCACCTACGGCATGGTTGGCCCTATATATTTGTGCCCTGGCTGTGATCCTGGAGAAGGCGGCAAATGCAAGTCTTGAGGAGCTACTGAAAGAGAGAGAGATGGTGGGGGAGCCGTCTTGATTAATTGAGACAGAGCTGACTTACCGCAAGTCATCAAGTCACCACTGGGCTGAGTGTGTGTCACTTCTCATTTCATTCACTGACAAAATCCACAGGCTGCCATCATATCTCTCCATCTCTCTGGTTTCATCTCTTTGTTTTTCCCTTCTTCACTTTAATCATACGCTTCCCTGCCCATCTCACCAAGCTTTTTATATTTGTCAGCTCTGATAGTGTGGATCTTCATTAAGAGCAGGAGCGTTTTTTGTTTTTTTTTTAGCAGGGCCAGGATACATCATCACCTTTTCGAGTTTATGTCAGAGATTAGAGGGAAACAGATGAACTGTGCTGGGATTATGGCCGTCATATTTCCGACCCACTGCAGATATGAGTCAGGAAGTTATTTTCAGGACGTGTGCTCCTATGCAGGTGTGGATAAATAAATGATTCTCATTCTCAATTTTCCGTAGAGCCAAATTCTGGTTTTCTTCTGAAAAAGTACTTAAGAGGATGCAAAGTTATTGGAATGTTCCTATAGTCTGCATATTTTAAGTAATCTAAGATCTTTTTTCTCCTGCTTTTCTCTTCTAGAAACACTGGAAATCAAGGACATACAGTAGCAAGCATTATAGCCCCACTTTTAGAAATGTTAATTAAAATATAGTGGGCAGACACGTAAAACAACAACTTCAAGTCTAAGCAGGAGCTTCTGGCAACTATTTATTTTGCATGGAGTGAGTGAGTGAGTGGCATAAGCAGCTAGCACCCACTAACCTGCCGTTTAGCAAAAAAATAATCAAAGCATTGCATTGCTAAATTAACATTATTGAGCCAATAAGGTTTAGAATGTAGAGTGTGTTCGTCCACTTTTCAGATGGAGATGTTTGCTGTTGTCATTTATTACACTATTGTGCACAGTAGTTTAATCATCTCATTAATTCTCATTCACATCCTTGACAACAGCACATAAGGGTGTGAAATGTATATCACTCTTACAATGCTTTTACCCTCCTGTATATTGCTTTATGTTCATTTTACAAATTAAAGTAATTGGAGCTAGAAGGAATAAATTGTAAATACTGGCACTTCATAACCACAAAAACAATCACAAAAACTTCTGATAACCCATATATGCAACTAATTTGAAGTTTGCATATATTATCAGTTAATTAGATTGCATGTGGATTAAAAAAAATAATTAATATTAGTTGTATAGTAGAGAATGAAACAGTGGGCACACTGTGAACTTATCAAGGCCCATTTGAAAGTTTGGGGTCAGTAAGTTATTTTTTTTTTTTTTTTTTTTTTTTTTCAGTTAGTCTCTTAGGTCAAAAATAAAAAGAGTAATATTGTGAAATATTATTACAATTTAAAAAAAAAAAGGTTTCTATTGCAATACATTTTCAAACAATTTATTCCTGTGACGTCATTACTTCAGTCTTCCGTGTCACATGATCCTTCAGAAATCATTCTAATATGCTGATTTGCTGCTTATGCAACATTTCTTACTATTATCAATGTAGAAACAGTTGTTCTGATAATATCTTTGTGGAAACTGTGATACATTATTTCCAGATTCTTTGATGATTACAGAGTTCAAAACTTTTGACCAATTTAATGCATTCTTGCTGAATAGAAGTATTAATTTATTTTTAAAAAGTCCCCAAACTTTTGAACAGTAGTGTATAGGTGGTACTTACTACTAAACTAATACATAAACTAATATACTATATACATATAATAAATAGCATAGCAACATAAATTACATAATGATGTGTGGTAATGTTATAGCGCTAAGTTCCATCTATGGGCCAGTTTTACTAACAGCTTGCACCAGCACAAACCGTCTTTTGGTGTTAAAATAGTACTGTCAGGATTTACTAAAGACACGCAGCGAAGAATTAGCGCTGAAAAGGCGTGGACACAGTTATTTTTGCGCCTGACCTTATTGAATATGCATTTGTAGGAGTTTCCCTTTCAGACACAAAATTTATGGGAGGAGAGTATTCAAATGAATCATGCAACAAGATTTACACTTGTCAAATTACTGATATTTGCGCCATCATTTAATTTGCGCATTGTTAGTGAATCACTCGCAGAAATTTCCACGCCCATCAGCGCTATTTTGGAATTACTCTCTCGCACTAATTTGCCCTGTTTATTAAAACTGGCCCAATGTCTTATAGCTATGCCTTATACTTAAAATTTTTGCCATATCTAATAAAATCAACATCATAAACAAAAATAAAATAAATTCAATAATAAATAAAATAGTTGTATTTGTGCACCATAATGTGCTTTTTAAACTGAAATCTGTTTTGCTATATCTTGACTTCGAGAAACAATGACCTGCTTGCAGTAATAATGCAGAATTATTTTAATTTGGTATTTACGAGACAGCTGGCATATAAGAAGTCTATTAAAATTTAGGACTGGTGTTGTGTATGAGCTCACAAATATGTTCACATGTCACACTGAAGAACATTTACATGCAGAAGCATTCTGAAGCTGAAAATTGGTTGTGGAATGTCCCGCCCCGAAATGATGCTTTTGATTTTTTTTTTCCACTGAGTCAGACTTGTCTGTCTTGTTCATATCTACAGGACAGTGCTCTGTCTACCAAAATATCCAGCACTTACTCAGAAAGTGCAGTAGTTTGAAAAAAAAAAAAACGCCGAGTCAAATTCCAGCTCACCCTCATTCCATCATTTACACTTGGTTATGTATGGATATTCATTTTTAGGTGAACGAACTCAAAAAACTGATAATGGGCATACAGAATATGCCTTTACTGCACTGATATTTACCATGCTACTTCCTCTTCATATTTTTAAATCATGAAAGACGCTTTATTCTGTTAGGGAGCTCTTGACCTGTAAGTAAGGGCAGAGTCTGTCAGTGTAGAACACTTCCTGTAAAGATCACTTTGGGCTTCCTTTCTTGGTGAATGAGTGTGTTTGTGTCTGTGTGTCCCTAAGGATGTGAAGGTGCTTACGTCCATCAACCTGCATTAGTCCTGAGCGCACTTGACAGGTGACCTCAGCGTTACGGCGGTCAGACCAGTGTGGACTTCCAGACACTGTTAAAGCCATGAAGTTTCTCTTGGCCTATAGATTTAATAGGATAATCACAGATAGGAATGAAATTATATCTCTCTCTATTGTTCTCTCTCTTGTCTGTGTATTGTGTTGATGGTGAATAGTGAGCACTCAGTCAATTTATTCCATTTGGCAAGTCTTCAGTCATCGAATCTACAGTCAGATGCAGCCAGTGAGCCGGAAGGCCTGCCTGGTGTTATACGGTCAGCTCCAGATGATAGACACACCAGAGCGTTTATCTACAGTTCTCCCCACGCTCGGTTAATTTGTTTTTAAATTTGTTTGTGGCACGAGTTGTCCCTTCTGTCTCTTTTTTTGGGTGTCTGTCTTTCTGTCTCTGTGAGATGTTGAATATGAGTTTGTCTTTCCTGTGGAGGAAAAAAAAACAAAAAAACATGGTGTGTTTTGGATGCTGATCGCAAACATGAGACAATGTTGCTGCCCCCATGCTAGGTAAGTAAGTAGAAGCAAAGAAAGTTAGTAGAAGAAAGTAGAAAAATTAGAGTAGTCTAATTAAAGTAGAATGAAAGAAAGATGAAATAAAAAGTAAATAAAATAAAATGAAAAAAAACAAAATAATATTAAATAAAAATTAAACAATGTTAAAATTAAATTAATAAAATTAAATAAAGTACAACTGAATAAACTAAATAAAATAGATAAAAATAAATAAATAAAAAGAATTAAAATAAAATTCAATTAAAAAGTACACAAAATAAAAAAAATCTGATTAAATAAAAAGGAAAATATATTTCTATAAAAATACAATTACATAAAGTAAAAAAACAATTAAATTATAAATAAAATAAAAAATAAATTACAATAAACTTAATATAAGTTTTATATATATATATATATATATATATATATATATATAATCAAAACTAAATAAACAAAACTATCTTGTTTTAAGGATGTTTCAATGTTTTGTCGTTGAAAACAAATGTGAATATATATATATAGGGTTAGGGTTTACTATCTTGTTTTAAGGATGTTTCAATGTTTTCAATGGCAAAACATTGAAACATCCTTAAAACAAGATAGTTTTGTTTATTTAGTTTTGATAGTTATATATATTTGTGTAAGCAGCACCTCTTCTTGTTGGGTGATCTGATAAAGATTATAAGTTTACACATTAACAGTATGTCCAATTCTGAATCTGAAATCAGATTGTTTCAATCCAGGATATTTGGTCTGGAGTAATGGTTTTCAGCTTTACAGTTTTTGACTACTGCTTACACACTAAAATTAAAAATAGCACATCGTTAGTGAAACCTGACACTCAACGTACTTGTGTGTGTGTGGATGTGTGAATTGTGTGTAGTGGTTTGACAAAATTAGCCTAGTTTTTAAAATCGTGCCTAAGCAATCATAAAAAAACTGTAAACTTGGCATCAAGTGTAAGCAACATCAAGCAGTTTATTATTTGCATTTAGCATTGATTTTCGAACCCTGACTCCTTGGATTGTACCTATACATACAATTCACCGCCGTTTACAGGTGAAATGAACATTAGTGTCATTAAAATGCCAACAACTTGTATTTCTTTTCACACAAATTATGATAATAGGGGCAGATTATTGATAAATAAAGGCTTATTTTCATGCAGTTCCTTGCACAACTCTGTTATCACCTCAAAAACACTTTTATCATAGTGCATGATTTGTAAACAAATACATTTTGATGTTTGTATCACAACCAGGTCCATAAGTATTATGTATCTATTTGTATGTCTTTTCTGACATTGTAAACTTGCTTGGTAGCTCACCCGGTATAGCATTGCAATCACTTGGGTATGAGTCCCTTTTTTTTTCCATTTTGAAAATAATGTCCTGGAATGTGGTTCCAATTTCTCAGTTTAGCCACTGGCTGTCTCCAAAAGCTGTCCTCAGTCCCCTTTTTTGCATAAAAATACCAAAAATGTTCAGGAAAATTATGTAACAACCCTGTTAGCGCAATTGTTTTATTTAAGGAATTCGAAAGAGCTCGATCAGTGCCATTTGTTTTCAGAGATTGACAGTGGAACTGGGCTTTACATTTTAAACACACAATCCCTATAAATGGTTAAAACCTTTTTTGGATTCATTTTTGAGGATTCAACACAACAAATGTTCCACTAGACAATAAGTGAAACTGATTGCACTCAATCTACTGTACAGCAGTACACCACAGTTGATTCTGACTGTAGAAGACATCTGAGTGAGCGTTTCTGGAAACACTGAGTCATTGTATCGATTACCATCATATGCTCTTTGTCTTTTTCTCTGCGAATGTGCGTCAAAGCCCGGCGTGAGTCCTCAGAGGAGTCATGATCTCATGATTTCCTCCCTGGGTTGAGTTCAGCCTTCCGATCATGACTGTCAGGTCCTGTTTCATTATCTTCTCATTTGAGTATGAAGTAATATTTAATTCAGCATTTTTTAGATATAAAATGAAAAAGATTCAGTCTCTTAAGTGCTGTCTGTTGGCATGAAGCATCTAATTAAAGGTGACACTCAACTGGATTTCTTTGTGGAGTGTTAGTCTCAAGCCATTAAAGACACTTCAGCTCGAGAAAGCTGCTATAGCACTGGAGTCAGAGAGGGAAAAACACTCAGGACACTGCTCAACAAATGTGGAAAATATAATAGTTGATTTAATTACTGTAGATAAAGCTCATACTTTCTAAAGTGAGAACCAAAACAGCTGACTCACTTTTATGTGGAGTGTATCAACATCTTATTCACTAACTGCCTACAATCTAGTTCAACCAGTCACTAAATACACAGAAATACCCTTGAGATAAAGTATGCTTAAAATTGTATTGAATGTGCGCTTGCAGTCTTCAAATCTTAAAAAATCTGTACTTGCAATACTTAATATTAATTAAATAAAGGCAACTTTAGTGCCCTTAGTTTCTTAACACACTTAAGTTCACTTTTAAGTGCATTTTGTAATACTTTTGTAAAACATTTTAAATCCTAGTTGATCTCATGATGAAAACAAACCTCTGGGAACTTTTTTCACAAGACGCAAAATTCGTACCAATCAGTACATATCACTGCAGTTTCCAGCAGAAATGAACACTAGAGGCGGTAAAACAGCGAGCACTTGTAATTGTTTTCGTACACAGTTATGATTACAGCTCCATATGTTTTGCTTTCAGGACGTAACAAGCTTGCTCAGTAACTCAGCCTGCATGGAATTGGATTTAGGATGCGGAATCCTTGTCAAAAACATGACTCACGATGAAAGAGCTGAAAGATGAGAGATCAAAAAACAAGCTAAAATGGCATGCTTGCGATTGCGTTTTTACATCACATTTGCTTTTGTTCATACTATCGGGTAGGTTTAGGTGTAGTGCAGATGGTACGTTATTTTAAAATGTTACGGAGCATTAGACTTATAACACCACTCAACGGACATTTCAAGTCAGATCTGCAGTGACACCTACAAAACCAACGTCACATAAAACATACCATATGTATGTTCAGCTGTTCCGAGGGAAAAAACCAAACACTCTTTTAGCGCCACTCAGTGGACATTTCACTTCAAATATGTCACGGAACGTACATGGCGGTACGTATTTCGTGTCTTGCAAAAAAGTTCCCAGAGGTATGTTTTTGTCATGAGACCAGGTTGTTTTAATACTCTTTTAATGTGTTGACTAACATACTTAAGCACATGCATATATCAAAGACAGTAGAAGTAATAATGAAATTACATATAAAAATGTACTTAAGTCCTACTAAAGTGGGTTAAAAAAGGCACTCTGAAGTTGAACTAATTGTATTTAATGTACATTTAAACTTTAATACATTTTCATTTAATTGTAAATAACAAGCAGTTAAGTGTCCAAAACATTACATTCAGTTCACACTTAAGTATTTTATTTTCATAATAAGTACTTTTTTAAAGTATGCTAAAGTGTATACTGTAAAACACCTGTAAAATTGAATAAGGAAAACAGTATAAATTATTAATATCATAATACAGTATGATGTGCCCTATTTTTAGGATGTTTTTTTTATAGTGTACTTCTTTTCACAAGTGTCGTGCTGCACCATGAGTATTTAATCCATTTAAAATCCACTGTTTGTGTGTATGAAAATCCAAGAATTAATAATGTGTGTGATATACTGTATCTGAAGTTATGTGTGTGTGTTCTCTGAGAGGAACAGAGATGGGGCGAAGGGTAGTCAAGCTGAAGGAAACAGGAAATGACATGGAAACATTGCTCCTCAAAACATTTAAGTGGCTAAATGCTACATGGCACTTGGACTTGCTGAGGCGTGAAGAATTTTATTTGTTTGTGTGGTGAGTTTGAGCAAGGGTTGTGTTACATGTCCACACGCACACATGTGGGCACAGGGTGAGTTTGTAAACATGATGTCAGCAGGGCAGCGTATAGCCCTCAATCCTCTGTGTTAAAGTCTAGACTCAGTGATTTATTAACATCAATGCACCAAATCATTTGAAGCGTGATTTATCTCTCTATTTTTTATGATGTACTGCAAGAGGATATGAATGTAATGCCTTTTCTATTTGTCTTTCTGAGCTACAGCTGTTGCATTATCTGTATTGTCACTATAATACATTTTCTTTTTTCTTTTGTCCCCAAAATCCCATGAAAATGAGTTTGAAATATTCCTCAAAAGATCTTTTCCAAAAAACAAAAAGCACAACACTTAGACATGCTAATTAATTAGACATTTTTGTCATTTTTTCACCTTAGTACGTTCAGGGTTTTATTATACAAAAAAATTCATATTGTACTTTTTTCCCATAAAAAGAAAGCTTAGACTGCAAAATGGCTATAGGAATTCCAGATATGGTCATATTAATTAGCTTTGATTTTACTTTTTGTGATGTCACCAGAGCAGTGTACTGTATCAACACCCCTAAACCCCTGAGAAACAAACTTCAAATCAGTCCATCATTTACAGTCCAGCAGAATTACCATAACTTCCACCTTGAGAGAGACAGAGATTGAAGAGTAGCCTCCGTCCCGCCTCAGGGTGTGACAGACTTTGTCCTTGTTAGGTTCTATGACAGAGAGCACATTGAAAGTTCCCCCTTGCCCTTATCTGCTTCTTTACTTTGTCTGCATTTATCATCCTTTCAGAAACTGACCTCATGTACAACCCGTGGGCAATTCCACATGCCATTGATCAGAGAAGCTCTCGCTGCCAGCACATGGCCATTTACAGTGGTTACCATCACTGTTTTTCCTCCCGATGTGATCCTATCTAATAAATCAGAGGTTCAAAATATTCTTTAACTTGTTCAGTTTAACGGAGACTTTTATCCAAAACTACTTTATTTTAGGGCCAATCCCCTACATCTAACACAAACGGCACCGTACACATGCAGTTTCAGTTACTATCAACCCATTTCTTTGGTACAGAACTCTAAAACATCTATCAGCCTCTGCTTTCAATTCAAAATTAGGTTTTGTGAGAGTTTACTAGGTCAGCAAACAGAGATGATGGATGTTTTACATCTGATTCACTGTCAACTGGCTTGTGCTTTGTTGCTGAGAGAGCATATGCTAGCATTAGCATTACATATAATGACAGGACGGGTTTCCAGAGTTATTAACATAATGAATCTAGCCACATTTGTTATATTTTCATAAAAAAATGTACATTTATGATGCTATACTTTGTTTTATATTACCTTGAATTTAAATTTCTAAACCGTAGTTAACACATGCTACGAGAGTGTTTTGAATACAGAGGCTGAGGGAATGATGGTAATTTGACATCCTTCTCTCTTCTGGCCACCGTAATCAATCTCTCTGGATTTTTTTTCCTCTTTTGGAAAGTTGGTTTACACCGTGGTTGTCTAAATTTATACTCTACAATAAAAACATGTTTCATTAGTAATGTAGATTTCTGAGAAAGAAGAAAATAGTACATATATTGTTACCACTGACCTTTTGGTGTGTAGTGTGTGTTAGAAACTAGCTAAATGTTACCTTCAAATTCATTTTATTTAAAGTCATGAAACTGTTAGTACATGTTTTCCATAATATGACAAATTTCTAAATGAAACAGGAACAAATGTAGGGTAGGCATCATATGGAACGAGGTCGAAAAGTAGCCTGATTTTACTTTTTGAAAAAGAAGTGTGCTTATTTGTATTGAATGTGTGTTACAAAGTGTTGTGGACAGGCAGACAGGGAATTCGAAATAGTAATCCACAAACAGTCTTTAAACCAAAATGCCAAGGCAAACAGAGCAGATGGGAGTATACGACACTATAAACATAAATGAGACCGGACACTGAACACAGGAAAAGGATGAACTTAAAGATTGATACAAACCAGGTAAATTAACAAAACACAACTGAAACTAAAGAACTAATCATATCATTAACTAAGACAACAAATGACAAGTAGGAAAATCAACCAAGGAAGACAGGAACTAAAGAATACAAACTAAACTGAAACTAACTGAACATATCTGTGACAATGTGCACTTGTAGTTCAGATCTTAAAATTACAAAATTTCAATAATTTAATTAAAATACATTTCTTTCATACTAATTATACTTCAAATTCATTAACATTTTTTGACATATCATGTAAGACTTACTGATATAAAATTAGAATCAAACTTTACTTGGAGCATGCCTTTTACGGAGTGTCTATTTACACTAAGTGCAAATAGCCCGTCTTGTTGGCAAAGGCTATTTACCCTAACTCCGCCCACTAATGTGTGATTGAGTTACTCAACACTAATAAAAGATGCCAATTTAGCATTAATTACGTTGGCGCAGGTGGTAAGACATATGCTTTTTGACACGAGCGACCCGAGTTTGAGCCCGTACAATTGCAGGGTATTTTTATCAAGCACATAAATATGTAAATATACTTGTAGGATACTTAGCACAAAATAAATGTGTTTCAAATACATTTGAGTTTTGTTTGTTTGTTTGTTTTCTCCACTAGGGTGTTCACTGATGAGTTGTGCCCAAAAAGTAACTATTAGATAAACTAATTCTATTTAGAAGGGATAACATGCAGATTTGAACACAGCATGAAGGTGGTGTAAAGCAACAAAACACTCTCTTGTAGTGTAGATATGGTGTTATATGCTTCACTGAGTCTAAAACAGCTGATGTGAAACTGAGGCAACTCATGAAGTCTCATGCACCTAAAACAACACATGCTGTAGATAATTATAACAACATCTGCCATTAGGATCTTCATAGACAGATATTAGTTCTCTTCTGAATCTGTCTCACTAATGCAGTCGAAGTGTACAATACTGACCCTGCATATGATTCAAAATGTGTCCAGTATAATATCCACTCATGTAATCATATTCCAGGTCTGTGACCACGATGCATGATACATTTAGTATCCCAGCTGGGTTAATGAAATACTTCACCGTAATTGTGACAGCACATGGTCACTGTTAATTATCATATAGAACAGAGCTGCGTAACTTCACTCTATTCATTAAGGGTTTGATCATCTAAATTTCAATTCTGACATCATTTATTCAACCTCAAGTTGTTCCAAACCTATCTAACAGTATGTGGGTTTAAAACAACATGAGGTTGAGTAAATAATAAAAGTATTCATAATTTACTCAGACATTAAGAGCCTGACTGTAGGTGTCAGTATAGTCCTGGGTCTCCAGTCTTGTGTTGTGGTCTTTCGAAGTATGTTACAGGGCCTCAGGTGGGCCAGACAGGATTCGGTTATCCCTGTAATTCCAGGAGATTAGATCACAGCTGGACCAGAAGAGGTATATCAGGACATGGACAGTTTGGGGAGAACAGCACATCCATATTTAGCTGCCCTTTACCAAAGAAAAGTTATGTACACACCAGATCAGTGTGCAGAAGCACAGACACACACATTCGCACGTATCAAAATGATTCATTTCTGCTCGTAGGACCAGATGCTATCTGACAGAACTTGCCATTTTCAAGTCATTTCGCCTAAACTGGCACTTGACTCGATTACTTTAGAGAGCAGTTTGATTTGTGCTGTAGACTTTGCCCAGTTCACTGGAGCTCGGATCAGCATCCCTTGTGTGCTAAAAATATATACACTTCCCAGGAAGCATCAGGTGATCCAGTGGAGTGAAAGTCAGTGGGGTAGAACATTGAATTAGCTGTGATATGGTTTCTGTTGACGCCTTTGCATATCTGTGATACAAGTGCACAGCCCAAACTCAACAATTATACTTTTATGGGTCTGGTAACCTGGCAGTTCACACAAATGTGGGACCCCATGTTCTTTGTAGTGAGAATTATTAGAAATGTTTGATAAATTACAGTAACCAACAGTAATGCTCATACGTTTACACCCCCCTTGCTTAATATGCAAGATGTTAATCATTTTAATTAAATAAGAGAGATCATAAAAATTGGATGTGTTTTTAGTACTGTCATGAATAAGGTTCACGCATTCAATGGTGTTCAATAAGAAAACACAAAACTGAAAATGAAAATGTACTCACCCTCAGGCCATCCAAGAATTAGATAACTATGGTTCTTCATCAGAACAGATCTGGAGAAATTTAGCTTTACATCACTTACTCACCAGTGGGTCCTCTGCAGTGAATGGGTGCCGTCAGAATGAGAGTCCAGACAGCTGATAAAAACATTACAATAATCCACAAGTAATTCCCATGACTCCAGTTCATCAGTTAAAGTGAAAAGTGAAAAGTAAATGACATTATTTTTTTTATTTTTGGGTGAACTATCCCTTTAATCATTCAGTCATCATGTCACTACTGTTCATTGAGAGCCCTAAAGTGATATTGGAACCAAAAATGAAAATTCTGTCATCATTACTCAGTGATACTTATATACAGTGTTGATTTAGGTCCCATTGACTTTTATTGTATGGACATGAACAGTTGAAAAAAATCAGCCATATTTTGAACCCTATTTTTGAGAGGTTCTACACACAAATACCCTTGTAACTATAAAACTCACCTGTACTGCTAAAAACACTTGGCCACACTTTATTTCAAGTTCCAGTTAACAGTTTTAAGGTCCTATTAACAAACCATGAACTATGATTTTTGCCTCAATAAACTAAGTAAGGTAGTTGTTAAGTTTAGGTATTGGGTAGGATTAGGGATGTAGAATAGAATATGATCATGCAGAATATGTGCTTTATAAGTACTAATAAACAACCAATATGTTAATAATAGGCATACTAATAAGCAACTAGTTAAAAGTGAGAATTGGTTCAATTCAGTTCAGATTTATTTCTATAACACTTGCACAATATGTATCATTTCAAAGCAGGTTTATGGCAGAAGCATGTACAACATGTAAATGGAGCCTGATGGCAGTGACATGGTCTAAAATAGCTGCTACATTGAAACATAAATCTGGAAATAAATCTGTTTACCATTTGCAATTCGGTCAACTTCTCTATACTGACATGCAGACAGAAGGTTGACTCATTTCAAGCAGTAATTCTCCAAATCCCAATGACTGGCTAGTTGGTGGTGGGAGAGATCCAGACTGCCCACCTCGCGCTCTTCTTCTCGTCTGTCATACAGGATGAGCCAGTGGACGTGCGATCACTCATAATTTTCCTCATTTACATATGCACCCGCTCATTACATTCCACTCTCTCTCTCTCCCCTCCAATTCCTTCCTCATTAACCCCTCTTACATATCCTCACCGCCTATGTAATTACAGCTCTAACTGACCACATTATTTGCTTCTCTAATGGATTTTTTTCTGAAGTTGATTGCAGGTCTATGTGGAGAGTTGATGGTTCAGCTTGTTAAATTGATGGCCTGTTGTTTAGTTGAAAGTTTGTCACAGGAAGTACATGGTTTTACAGCAGAGCCCTTACCTTTTTAAAGCTGAACAATCTCTGTTCTCCTCCAGTCTCATCTGAAGCGCAAGTTTAAATGGCTTAGGAAAAAAATGCATAATTGAGAGGCTCTCCAATAATTCAGAGGCTGATTACTGAGTCCCACTGTAATTCACACTCTCAACTTCCTACTAAATTATTCAAAAAAAATTACTAAGCAGCTCCTCAGCTCAACACACTTCAGTGCAATGCTATTAAATATGGTTTAAGAACAAAAATGCTTTTTTTACTGCACAAATAATTAATCACCGTTTCCTCTCATAAAGTGAAAACATGTCAGAGTTAGGACGCATTAAGATTTTAACCTTTTTTTTCGGCATTATATTCACATTTCACTGTATGAAGGGAAAGCAAAAACATCCATAAACACAGCATCCAGGAATTTACTGTCTGTTAAATTCCATTGGTCACTATGTTATCACATGAACACCATATTCACATGTATTTGGCAGAGGTAAACTACCATGCAACAACCATTTGTTACCATGACAGGAGGTACAGTATTTTGCCAGGGTACATTCTCACACATAAAGGTCATTTTCACGCATAAAGGCCCATTTCTCACTTTTGTACTACTCAACCCCTATTAGTCATTTGTCTTAAGCAGAATTACTTGTGGGCCACAAAAATGCATTGATTTCCATCTAAAGTGATTTAATTAGTTACACTTGAAATGTCTCCTCCCCAAAACCAATACTATTATTATTCTTATTGTTTTATATATTTTTTTATGATTTAGTTGTCTCTCTTTCTTTCTTTTTCTTTCTTTCTTTCTTTCTTTCTTTCTTTCTTTCTTTCTTTTCTTTTTCTTTCTTCTGAACTTCCCAACTTCCAAATTAATTGTCTTTAACTGTTCAGTATCTTCAATAATTCTTTCAAAAATGAATAAAATAAATTTATATAGTTTCAGAAGAACCATTTTTTGTTAAAATATTATTCCAAATTTAAATGCACATAATACCTTCCATAGAGGGTTATAATTTTTTTACAGTGCACAATGCAAAAAATGAATGATTGCAGAAACTAACCTTTTCAAATCTTCAAATCAATTAAACTAATTGTGTCACAAAATGATTCACTGTTTCGAAGTGCTTAAAACATCTGCTGGTCAAAACTGTGTAAATGCAATGAAAACTCAGACCAAAACATTCATAAAAACAGCTTTTATAGTACCTCTGCAAATGTTTTATTGAAAGTATATTATGATAAATGCAATTAGGAGATCTTCAAATAACATATCTAGCACATAAATAATATATATGTATAACGTGTTTTTTTAATAACTTGCAGGGCTTGTTTTGTTCATTTTATGGAAGCCTTGTCTAAACAGGCCATTTAGTATGGAGTCAATTTAATGCCACATATATGTGCAAAAGAATAAAGTTTTGCAAATGAAAATGAAAGTATTGAGAAAAAAATACATGTGTTTTTGCAAACAAAAGTAAAGAATTGCAAAATATAAATGAAACAGAGCAAAAGCAATGATTTTGCAGTAAATATTTTCCATGGCCATAGCTACTAATTTATTTGCAACACTGCTTTTATTTTGCATTTCAGTCAAGTGTGAGCTCGCAATACCATTTTCCCCTTTGCGCTTCACGTGCTCATTTCACTTTCTGGCACTGTTTTGACATGGGGGTGGAGTCAGTGGACTGGGGCGTGTACAACAGGCCTGGGTATGCCTCCCTGGAAGTGACGTCATCGGCCTGAGACATCATTGAGCAGAGGCATGCGGGTGGATCGTTTACTTTTTTTCACTAGCATTAAAACATGCATGATTTAGTTTTATTAACAAATGTATATGTGTATTAGCAGCGTTTGCTCAAGTTAAAAGTTGCTAACATGAACATCTGCTGTTTATTTCTCTCAATCTGCACACTTTTATAGGATTAAAATGTGTATTGTTTCGTTTTGTTAACTAAATGTGTTTTAATGGTGTTTAAAATATCTTAACCTGTGGGAGGATGTCAGCGCACAGAAGAGTTCTTTGTTTAATATTGTTACTGTTTTAATGTAAAAGAACGTAATTAACTTCATAAACTATACATCATTAAAAAGGTCTAAGACTCAAGCTTCATATCGACTTAGTCTACATAACTCCTGACATAAATTAAAAAAGGCTAAAAATGTTTTATCTATCTCTGATAATCCCAGGTTGCTATGGTCACACAGGTTTGTTTAAGCATTAAACTCGTGGCCATGAGAAAAATATCCCTCAACATAAGAAGTCGTGGCCATGAGAAATTGGTGTTGTTCCCTCAACGTAGGATCTTGTGTCCATGACATATTATCACGTTCCCACGAATTAATATCTTTTGGCCATGACAAAACTAAACCAAAAAGAATCAAGGTTCCTTTTTTAAATCTTATAGTGATAGTCCTTTCTTAATTTATGTCAGGAGTTATGTAGACTAAATCAAAAACGAAGTCGATATCGATATGAAGCTTGAGTCTTAGACCTTTTTAATGATGTATAGTTTATGAAGTTAATTACGTTCTTTTACATTAAAACAGTAACAATATTAAACAAAGAACGCTTCTGTGCGCTGACATCCTCCCACAGGTTAAGAGTTTTTAAACAAACACCGTTAATACACATTTAGTTAACAAAACGAAACAATACACATTTTAATGCTATAAAAATGTGCACATTGAAAGAAATAAACAGCAGATGTTCATGTTAGCAACTTCTTTAACTTGAGCAAACACTGCTAATACACATATACATTTGTTAATAAAACTAAACCATGCACTTTTTAATGCTAGTGAAAAAACGCAAACGATCCACCCGCATGCCTCTGCTCAATGACGTCTCAGGCTGATGACGTCACTTCCAGGGAGGCATGCCCAGGCCTGTTGTACACGCCCCAGTCCACTGACTCCACCCCCATGTCAAAACAGTGCCAGAAAGTGAAACGCGCAGAAACGTGAAGCGCAAAGGGGAAAATGGTATTGCGAGCTCACACTTGACTGAAACGCAAAATAAAAATAAATTAATTGCAAATAAATTAGTAGCTATGGCCATGGAAAATATGCACTGCAAAATTATTGCTTTTACTCTGTTTCATTTATATTTTGCAATTCTTTAGTTTTGTTTGCAAAACTTATTTTTTCGCAATACATCACTTTCCTTTGCAATTCTTTATTTCTGTTTGCAAAACTTCTTTTCTTCTTGCAATACTTCATTTTCTTTTGCAATTCTTTATTTTTTTTTTGCAAAAACACATGTATTTTTTTCTCAATACTTTCATTTTGGTTTGCAAAACTTTATTTTCTTTTGCAAAGCTTTATTCTTTTGCATATATATGTGGCATTAAATTGACTCCATAATTTAGAGGCTATTAAAGGGTTAGTTCACCCAAAAATGAAAAATTTGTCATTACTCACCCTCATGTCATTCCACACTCGTAAGATATTCGTTAATCTTTGGAACACAAATTAATTTTTTTTTTTGATGAAATCTGAGAGCTTTCTGACCCTCCATAGACAGCAACGCAACTAGCTCGTACCTTCATAAAATTAAGGTTGAACCACTGATGTCACATGGACTATTTTAATGATGTCCTTACTACTTTTCTGGGCCTTGAATGTGGTAGTTGCATTGCTGTCTATGGAGGGTCAGAAAGCTTTTAGATTTCATCAAAAATATCTTAATTTGTGTTCTGAAGATGAACGAAGGTCTTACAGGTTTGGAACGACATGAGGGTGAGTAATTAATGACAGAATTTAAATTTTTGGGTGAACTACACTCTCAAAAATAAAGGTTCCAAAAGGGTGTTTTTGCAGTGATGCCATAGAAGATCCTTTTTTGGTTCCCCAAAGAACCTTTCAGTAAACAGTTCCTAAAAGAACCATTTTGAAGAACATTTTAAAAATCTAAAGAACCTTTTTCAATGAAGTACCTTTTCTGCACTTGAAAGGTTCCATGGATGTTCAAGGTTCTTCATAGAACCACTGATGCCAAAAAAGAACCTTTATTTTAAAGAGTGTATTCCGTTAACTAAACAGCTACTAAATTAACTGATAAAACTGATCCAAAATCAGTTAAAAACTACAGACACTGCTTCACTGTTTTGCGCTGGGGGGCAATCTCAGTGATTCATGAGTTCACTGAACTTGCCCCCCAGCAGAACCATTGAAATTTCAAAACATTTTGAAACAGGTTTGACATATTAAAGCGTTGTTTACTAAAATCATGTGGCACTTTGATATGCGCTCTGAACCAGTGATTTGAAACAAAAGATTCACAAAGCTTAACAAAGCAGTGCTTTGATCAGTGCACCCATCACTACTACAAATATGCTTCATTCTCTTTAAGTAAAATTATTCTTATATATTAAGATTTTCTTTCTTTGGATTTAATGTGTAATACAACTTTTGTGAATTTCACCTCATCTACTACAGTATTGATATGACAGGTTGCATCACACACTTCATTTATAAGGATGTTTTAGGTCGGTTTTCTTGCCATGATTTGTGTACAGAGGCTCATTCCCTATTCTTTCTATTCCTAGAGCAAAAACAATAAAGTTGATTGACAAAAATCTGTCTGCTAAATTGTGGTTTAATAACATCAAATCAACAGTTAGTGATGATGTAAATGTGCATGAGTGTGTGCGTTTGTGAAGGAGAAGGTCTGTCTTTTCTTGATTCGCCTCATCTCCCTCTACCGCTCCCCAGATGTCACTTCCCTTAATAATCAGACATGCAGAGAAAAGAAATATTGTTGGATGGAAAGAAGACCCCTGCATTTACTTGTCGCAGTGGCTGCAGAAGGAAAATATCATCTGCTTTGAAGTGTAATTAGCACTTTAGGATGCCTGCGAGATGCACCTGAGGCTACTTCCTGTCTCTGTGGATTTTCTCATTTAGCAAGCTGGTGTATAAAGGGAGATTGTAGGAGCTTGTGGGGGAATAGAGCATAGAGTCTCCTTGTTTTTGCTTGTTGTTGAGTGCACTTGCCTTGAGCTCTCTCTGAACTCTACAGAGCCCCTGAAACAAACGGCGTCATCGTTCATGACAAGCATTGATAAAACACGAGATGATGCTGGTCTGCTCTGAGAACTGTTCTGTGTAAACACCAGATGTAGGAGTTTTTCCAGAGGCACACTCTTTAATACACACCCAATTGTGGACATGTGCATGTTTATTCATTTCCATAAGGAAAAATAACTACTTTTCTTCTAGGTTAAATATATTTGAAATAATTTATATGTTGGGAGCAGCATGGTTGAATAAATATATTTTCCAAATTCAAGATGTATATTGTTTAAATATTTCAAAAAGTATACGAAAATTTATAGGGATGCAACGATACCACTTTTTCCAGTACTCGCCCGATACCGGTACTTTTGTTTTTGGTACCGATACTTTCATTGCATTTGTAATTTTTTAAAATATTGGGTTCAGAAACCAAAAGAGTATGTATAATGTCAATTGGTTAACTTCATTTATCAAATAGATACTGTCAAACCAAAATTTATTCAGACATCTTCAACATTTCTCGCATTATCACAGTTTATTCGCTATAGTTTATGGTAATAAAATATGACAAGAACTCAGAGTTAAACTGTGTCAGAACAAATTCATCTTGATAATGTT
>JAFVLL020020266.1:0-21466 GCA_021397915.2 Tor tambroides | reverse complement strand
TTTGATTCCATCACGAGAGTTTGTTGACTGTGCACCTTAAAATAAACACCTAACGTTTTACTTACCTGTGTGTTCGACTGATTCCATTACAGGTACCTAGTTATTACCCAATTATTGTAATTGCTATAATAAGTACATAGTATGTACACGCGGAACAGGACTGTAAAATAAAGTGCTACTGGACAAATAGTATCAGTATAAGCCAAGTATACATAGAAGTAACTTTGTTTAGTATATTAAGTACATATAATGTATACTAAATGTGTACTCCCCCTGTAAATATCTTTTTTGTAAAAGAACTAGTGTGGCACAAAATACCAAAGCATACTAGCAACTAAAATGTATCCAATGATAATACATTTGCAATGTTACATCATACATTTGCGTGTTTTAATAAAAATACATCCTTCCAAGACTAGTGCTTATTACTCATTACTGACATTCGCACGTCTGCACCTCTGATTTTTTTTTTATAGCTTAATTTAATTTTATTATTTTATAACTGTCTGAATCTTATTTGAAGTCAATCATTTATTTTGAGGTGTGTTCAGTTCTGTTCATGCCTGATCTCACATAGAGCACCATGTGTGTCAGGGCTGGTAGAGCGTTCCAAATCAGTCACTTGTGAGGTTTAATTTCAGTTAACATGCTCATGTGTGTAATATGTAGAGTATGTCCATTTTTTTAAATGAAGCACCATCTTTAACGAGCCTTGAAAAAAATTTAAGAACCACGCAAAATGTAGCTTTTCATCTGGCGCCAGAGATTTTCAGTTTCTCTGGGGCTCTCTCAAATAGAGATAGAGAGAAAAAGGGGGATTACAGTGAGCTAAATCTCTGGCATGCATTGAGTGCATAATCGCTGAGTGAGCACAGGCCTGGGGAGCAGATGTCACATGGTTGAGGGGGTAAAGACTCAGGAATTATGTGAGACAACTGCTACACCGTCCTAACTACATGGAGAGGTGCCTTATATGAGAGAATGGGGGATATAGTAAGAGAAAAATACTGACACAGCAAGAGATATAGGGGATGCACAGTGATCTGAGGAAAGAGTTGTGAGAGGGAAATAAACAGAAAGAGAGAGAACAAAATAAAGATTAAAATGTATAGCCCATGAGGATTGTGGATTACTTCATGAGAGGAACCTAAAGCCAAAGCTTAATGGTAACTGATGAGAGAGAAAGAGACTCTAATTACAGAGATGACACTGGGTTATAATGTAAGGTACTATGTGTATATATTTTACTTATTTAATGAGGATATTTTAAAAATTAATATATCTTCGTATAGTCAAATTCTTGTAGAAGGCAATTCCAGAATGCATTGCATCAAGAAGTTCATGAAGACATCATAAAAGTAATCCATATGAATAAACACACAAACATAAAGCACACAGAATATGGTAACCATGCTCAACCATGCTTGCTTGAAGTGCAAAAAACTATATTTAACGAGTTGTATGTGTTTTGACCAGTGTTTATATGTGAATAAAAGCTAAAATTAAATCTGCTCATCATATAAATCGATTGTGTCTCTTCACTTCCAGAATAAAATTTTCCTGATAATTTACTCACCCCCATGTAATTCTAGATGTTCATGTCTTTCTTTCTTCAGCTGAAAAGAAATTAAGTTTTTTGAGGAAAACATTCCAGGATTTTCCTACATATAGTGGGCTTCAACGGGATCCACCAGGTAGAAGGTCCAAATTGCAGTTTCAATGCAACTCCAAAGGGCTCTACACGATCCCAGCCAAGGAATAACGGTCTTATCAAGCGAAACAATCCGTCATTTAAAAAAAAAAAAAAAAGGAAAAATGTATATACTTTTTAACCACAAATGCTTGTTTTGCATTAACTCTTGTGATGCGCATGTGCGACTTCACACACTACGTTATTTTTTTTTATTTTTTTTTTTAGAAAATGACTGATCGTTTCGCTAGAGAAGACTTCCTCGGCTGGGATCGTGTAGAGCCCTTTGAAGAAACTGCAATTTGGACCTTCAACCCATTGGTCCCTGTTGAAGTCCACTATATGGAGAAAAATCCTGGAATGTTTTCCTCAAAAACCTTCATTTCTTTTCGACTGAAGAAAGAAAGACACGAAAATCTTGGATGACATGGGAATGAGTAAATTATCAGGACATTTTTATTCTGGAAGTTAACTAATCCTTTAAATCACTTGATTCAAATGGATTACTTTTATTATGAACCTTTTGAAGCTTGAAAATCTGGTTGTGTGGACTTTCAATGGATGAACTAAAAAAGATGGGAGAATATTAAAAATATCTTCATTTGCGTTCCAAAGATGAATGAAAGTCTTTAAATGGTTTTGGAACAACATGAGAGTGAATAAATGATGACAGAATTCATTTTTATTTGTGTGAACTAATATAACTATTTAATGAATAGAATCATTATTGTGGTAGCAAAGTTTTCATTTAGTGTGCAAGACCAAGGTTCAAATCTGCCTTTTTTTCAAATACTTTTTTTTTAATAGATTAAACTTTACAGCCAGTGATCACTATGATAACTGACTACAGCATAACGCAGGACGACGATCATGTGAGCTCCAATAATTTCCCTAATACTTAAAGTTGTGTTACTATTCATTTGAACGAAGTTAAACATTTTGCAAATTTGTTGCACCATTGGACATGCCCACAAAACTCATGATCGCCTCTGTTTGTGTTTCTGGAAATCTCATTGTTAAAAATGAATTTCAGTCTCTTTGTTGCTGTAAATTGCTTTATGTGTGAACGTCTTCTTACAAGGCATGTATGTAGGTGGCAGACAGCAAGAACTTCACAATCAAACACTCTCTGAACCCATTTGAACCATCTCACAGTAAAGACAAAGAGAGACCTGCCCTGTGCTTCAACAATTTAAAAGCTGAAGAGGAGTTGAAGAGGAATCATCAAGCTGAACTTGAACTAGTCCTAATCCCCTTCTTCCACAAACACTTCTGAAGAGATGCTCAAATTCTTCTCAGAGCTGAGGTTGAAGAAATAAAGAGGTGAAGAAGAGTTATGCTTCAATGACTCGTTGTTTGTCCCAGTTTCTGACAGGGCTGATTTGGTTTCTGCGATTTCTCAACGGGATTCGATTAAGTGACAGTAAAAGGAAAACTTTGCGTTTAATACTGAATAGCTTCTGAGAAATTAAAGATAACATGAAATCAAAATGGACTATTTACACTCTTAATGCTTGTGCAAATTAATCCATTTATAAATTCTTTAATAAAAACGTTATAACCTGCTCTTCCTCTAAAATGAAGGCTATTTCTTAATGTTAACTGATATCCATTCCAAATCCATTCTTCACAAATGTTTTAGAAGACTCTGTCTACATTCTGGTATGCTTTTCGCATTTAATTCACTCTGAAATAAATAATGAAACTACAATGGACTACAAACAGCAATTTACGTTGACTTTCACAAGTACAATATTTCAAGTACGTATTTCAATACAGACCCATCTGAAGCCAAAAAGAAAATAGGAATAGGAAAAATGAATAGAAAGAGAGAAAAGGCAGTACCTTGATATGTTTGACTCCACAGCTCACTATCTTACTTTGCTGATACAGGTCCCATGATATGTCGAATATCTTTGTGAAACAGAAAAAGAAAAGTACAGTTTAATGTATTATGTACGTAGCTATTTCAGAAGAATATGCTGCCTTCAAGCTTGTTTAATTATATTATAATTTCTATATCATGGTTGGAATTAAAAGGACATTTTGGACATTTTCCAAGGACAGGAAGCTTGTTTAGCACTAGTGCATTAAAATCCAGTGCAAATGAGGTAAAACAGATTCTATACACACTACTGTTCAAAACGCTGAAGTTGAATATTTTATTCAGAAAGGATGCATTAAATTTATCAACATGACAGCAAACCATTTCTAATGTTACAAAAGATTTATATTTCAAATAAATGCTATGAGAAATATTCAAAAACAATAAAAAAAAACCTTTCCAACCCCAACATTTTAAACAGTAGTGTGTATAGTATGTAATTTATCATTCCCATGCTAAATTTTCTGCCCTGATTTTGTAAATACATGCCCTCAACTCAGAATATTGGAGATCAAAGAAAGCCTAGTTTCTCTTTGGTACATAAGACATTGTGTAAGTGTTCATGTGCACCTGTTTCATACTGTAATTGTGATCATTCTGATATGAGTTGAAGGCAGCAAGACAATCTGGGGTTACAAAACACATGCAAGACAACCAGAGGTTGGTTGAGTAGTCAGAGAAAACAAGTCCTCAGGAGATTATGCAGAAATTACTTCTGTAATTTGATAATGAAATGCTATTTAATATGTTTGAACTATTTATGTGTGAGTGTTACAGAGCCAGAGAAATCAGGAAAGAAAATGAAGACAAAGTCAGGGAAAGTGCTAATGTGTGTTTTGGCCCCAAGGATGTACCATCATTAGTTCCAGTGTTAATTTATGTAAAATGAAATTAATTTCAGTGCACTCCCAGACTCCCTGAATCCTAGCACTTTTTTGCTAACATGCTTATGGCTGTCTGTTTTGTATTTGTAACGTGATTGTAACATATGAGTTACTCAGTGTATCCTGACTGAAACTAAAGGACTGAAGAAAGTCCACTAGATAATGAGAGGACAAAAGAAACGTTACACTGCCTGTCTACCATTTCTAATGGGGTGTGTGTGTGTGTGTGTGTGTGTGTGTGTGTGTGTGTGTGTGTGTGTGTGTGTGTGTGTGAGTGAGTGAGTGAGTGAGTGAGTGAGTGAGTGTTTGAGTTCTTACCCGGTCTGTATGACCAGGAGCAGCTGCCAGAACTTTCCCCTGTCTCCAGTCCCACACACAGATTGTGTTTTTAGAGTCCAAGCCCACAGACACCAAACACTGCAAACACAAGAAACAAAACAAATGATATGTCTTGCTCATAGACAGCTAAAAAAGCTTCTTGTAGAGTTTAGCTTTAACCATAATCAAACACAATTGAACCAGCTAACCAAGGTGTTCAAGATTGCTTAACCACAAAATTCTGGTTAAAAATGGCTACTAACAACCAAGGTGTGATTATTAAAGCTTAGGAGGGTGAAACTCTGCAGGCATGGGTTTTGGAGCAGGATTGGAAATGAACTCTACAGAAAGGAAGCACTCCAGAAGCAGGGTTGGCTAGACTCTAAGCTGTTTATTTCATAACTGTAGGCTGTTTATAGTTGCTTAGCAACACAACATAGTGCATGAAATTGAATTCAGCTGCAGTGCACTCACAGGAAACCTTGGTAAATCATCTTTGTAAATCATCATTAAGAATTTAAAATGTAAAAAGACAAGCACTGTGGCAACAAGTCAAGCAATGTGATAAAATATAATATTTTATACTGTATGTTATATGTTGTGTAAAAATGGATTGATGGGTTTAATCAATTATTATTGGTTTTATGTTACTTTTTTAACGATTATGTATATATTTACTCTATTTAAAATGGAGTAAGTATTCATTATATAAGTATTCATTATAGTAATATATGTATTTTTTTCTAAACTGTTAATCATTTTCAAACATTTAAACCAGGCAGGGTGAACCTTACAGTAGTACTCAACACTGAAAATCAAAATCCGTCATCACTTGAATTAAGATTATAATAATTTAATTTTAAATCACAGCCACCACAACATTAAACTTCAGGGCCCGGTTGCATTAAAGTCCTTAAGTAATTTGACTTAGGGGTATTCCTGAGGGGAAAAAAATCCCTGAGGTAAGGGATTTCTTTAAGAGCGTTGCAACAAACGTCTTAACTGTCACCCTTACCTAAGTGTTTATACTAAGCGTTTCACGGTAGTTCCTGTCAACATACGGCAATGGGCGCCGCGGTTGCTATAGTTACTACATCTCACGATAAACAGAACATAACGAAATACAAACCTAACCAACTAAAACACGAACAAATAAACAAGCGCTGCCAGTTTCTGCGCTGTTTTGTGTACAGTCGTACGAAACCGCTGTTTCCTAAAGTGAAAGCGCCTCCTGCTGACCAATGACGGAAATTGACCAAATGTGAAAATTAATCCATGTTTTGACGCTGCAAACACTCAGGAGTTGTAAATATGAACAGGTGGATCGACAAGAAGATAAATGCATTATAAAAATCTAAACAGTTAAGGCATACATTACATTTATATTGTTATTTAATTAATGTAGGCTAATAATTGATTAATAATAATTGTTTAAATTAATATAATAATTGATAATTGCCATTTCTTAAAAAAATATATAATTTTTTTGTTTAAAATGAAAACCTGTAAGTCATGGATTTTACAGTCATTTTACAGTTTAATATGTTACCATAGTCATTGCCCTACTATGCTTATTATGATTTTATTTGTGCAGGTCTTAAAAAATGTCACCAAGTCTTGCATTTGAACTTAAAAATCTTAAAAATACTGAGATTAAGATGATTTAGGGAGCTATTTTGGTCCCTTAATTTTTTAAGGTGAAACGGTTACTAAGGACTTTGTAGCAACGCTTAAGGAACACTTAGATAATTAAGTGGAATACTTAATGACAGCCTTAAGGTTCCTTAAGTTGACCCTTAGGATTTTTCTTGCAACCCAAGTTTCACTAAGGGTTCCCTTAACTTTATAACTAAGGGATTTCTTAGCTTAAGGGCTTTCATGCAACCGGGCCCAGAGCACCACTTTTTACTTTGAGATCATTCTGAGGTTAAATACAGATTTAAAATCATAACAAGAAATAGTTTAATAGCTATGCTACGGTTTTTGAAATCCAATTTTTGCATAGCTTCATTATTGTTTAGAGGATCAATAAAACACTGGCAGCCAATCAGAATCCATCCCGACTCTGAAGAGATTAAGCATTTAAAGCTATTATTTCATTATTGTGCATAGGTGTGGCCGTTAATATAGTTACTGTTATAGTTATCGCTCTTGAATGGCCTTTAACATTGTAAAACATGAATCTGCTACCATCTATATATTTCCAACCACTGGAACTAAACTGCCAGAATCTTCTCAAAACCTCATTTTTCTCTCAAACTGTGCACAAATCATCTGTAATCTTCCCAAATGCTGTTTGCTGAGGAGACTTCATTAGTTCAGCATCCCTTTGATGCGAGTTTGCTGTTTTCCACCTCCGTCCCATCAAACCTGATCACCAGTTTTCTTCTGAAGTTGCACCACGCTGGCTGAGGCTAAAACGGAGTGCCTTCAGTCAATTATGGGATGCTAAACCTTTGATGAATTGAGAAGAAAAGTGTTGCTTTAGACACCCTGGGTCTTTGAGGCAGCGTCTCGCCGCTCCTCTCTTTGCAGTTTCATACATTGGTGTGAAATAAACGATGAGGCCAATTTCCTGCTGAAACTCTGCAAATCACTTTCTCAGCTCCGCTGGGGGGAGGTGAGGGGTGAATTCTCTCAGATAAAGTGAGAGTGAGCAAAGAAATGTGAAATGTCAATCTCAGAGGTACAATTTTTCATTCTATCCCTCTATCATCTCCTCCAGTGAGTTGGAGTGCTTTTGATAAATTGACACTGTAACCCAACTCTCATCCACTTTAGCCTTTTATTGTGCAATATTACGAATTCAATATATTACATTTACACTGAAAGCATTACACACTACCACCTGTCTACACAGTATGATATTTGTGTTTTTGATCAAATAAGGTTGTTTGAGGTCCCCACACTCCCTGCTGCTATTAAATCAGTATCACACTAACTACTTGCCAGAAAATAATTTTAATAACAACATTAATATTGTGAATAAGTGTAATTACTGATAATATAGCCTACTCGTGAAAATGGACATTTTAATGGTACAATAACATTAAAAAATGAATATACCACATTTCTGACTAAATCTGACTGGTTACAGTTAGAGATAACACAGCAAATTTGCAATTTTAAAATGACTGAAATGATTTCAAATGATTTCAATACTTATTTTCTGCTGGTATACTGTACTACTACCAGATGTGCTTTCATACTTTCTTCTCTAATGCAATGTGTGTGTGTTTTATATAGTCTGTTGCACTATATGTTTGTAACCTGCAAAAGCGTGGGTGTGATTCAGTAGGGACACTAAAAAAAGCCCACTTGGGTTCAAATGAAAAATGTTGCTTCATTCATTTTTTTTTGCCATTTGATTTTTTTCTTTCACAAAAATTTTGCAGTGTATAATCATAGAGAATACGGCAACTTGGCACTAGTGTGACCTTTAACAAAATTCAGTCCCACCGGCAGAAAAATAGTCAACCAACGATTCAGTCATAGTCTGGAACCCTAAAAAGGAGGCAGCACAATTTTGTGTTCTGTCAAAGCAAATATATCCAAAGAAAGCCACAGCAGAACCATTTCAACACACAGCAGTGGTGTTTCATTCCTGAATGTTTTGGTGTTTTTGAACAAATTGGTTGAGTAAATGATTCAAGGTCTAAATGATTCAAAGAACCAGCATTTTTGAACAAATTGAGAGAATGGTTCAATAACTCATCTATAAAGACAGACACTTAATTTGTTTCTGAGTCAGCATTTTTGAGCTAACCGATTGAGTGAATAATTCAATGACTCACTCATAAAGACAGTTACTTGTATTTTTAAACTGAAAGATTCAATTCCTCAAATGTGCAAATACAGATAGAACAGTGAAAGTCTCAGTGCTGTGGGACTGATGTATCAGCACTCTTGGAATGCTGATTGACCAATCAGGTTCAAGGACTGAAACTAACTGTAATATCATGAGCTATAAAACACTGCTTAACTTGGTCTACATAGGGCAGTTCTTACTAAGTGCAGCATCAAAAGTGTTTTCAAAAAGCTTTGAATATTAAAGTTCCACAGTTTTACTGAACAATGCTGAAGTGTAGTCATCCAGAAAGTGCAGCAAGAACATATCAGTATCTGATGTAAGTTTCTAAAGCCATTATCTTCTAGCCATTGTCAGACCCTTAATGCTGCTTTATGTTCTTGTGTTCTTGAGTTCATCAACTGATGTTATCACTGAGGATTTTGTGTGTTGTTTCTGTCTAGGTGACAACCAGCAGCTCCGGCAGACACACAGTTATACAGTCTGACACGTACTGTCACACTGTGGGAGTCACACCGTTGGTGTGTTCGCAGATGTGACTTTAACAACTAATAATAAACTTCACAGCACCTTACAGCACCTCATACTGAGAGATGAAACTTACGAGTTCTTGACAATGTCAGCTTCTTGGTATAAAGAAATCTTTCTTATTGCAGTATGTTATTGCTCAGAACACTCACCTGTCCATCAAGGTCGAAGGCGAGACAGGCGATACCGTGTGTGTGCATGTCCTTCAATATGGACACTGTCTGCACAGTATACGAGTCCCATACACAAATATACGGCTCCTTTCCAACCTGTCCTGTGGCCACCAGCACTCGCTCTGGATGCAGGGCTAAACTGTGGAAAGAGAATTACAATGAAGTTAAAATATTAAGAGGCAAATTAATCATCAAAATATTTGGCCACCTTGTGAAGTGGTTTGCGTGATTTGATTGCAATCCAATCCAAATGTGTTTCAGATAGCATTTACACCTGTTCATTTCAAGATTGGATAGCTATCCGATCAAAGAAAATGCATGAAGTGGCCAAGTGTTCAACATATAAGTTGTATAAAATGATTAAGCTCAATTCATGTGGATTAGTTTTATGATCTCTTTATGAACTTTTCAAAGTTTTAAAGAGGTAGCTGCGTAGACTGTCAATGGAGGGACAGAAATTTCTTAGATTTCATTAAAAAATATTTTCCAAAAGACATGAGGGTGAGTAAATGATGACAGAATTTTCTTTTCTTTTTTTGCACATTAAAGAAATTGGTAAAAACATGAATAAAAAATAAAATAAGCACAATATGTGTACACTCATGTCATTCCAAAGTACGAGGTGCATTTTCACCATTGCCACAAGGGGCGCTATAGCACACATTAGCATAAACTCTTGTTTTACGGTCAATTTTTACAGTTTACAGTCAACTGACATGGAAGAGAAGAAATTGTTGAATAAAGTTATTTTTGTTAAAGGGGTCATATGATGCGATTTCATGTTTTCCTTTGTCTTTGGACTGTTACAAGCTGTTTGTGCATCTATAAGATCTGTAAAGTTGCAAAGATTAAAGTCTCAAACCCAAAGAGATATTCTTTATAAAAGTTAAGATTCTGCCACGCCCCCCTAAAACGGCTCATTCAAACACGCCCCCACATATCTACGTCACGGTATGGGAAGATTTGCATAACACCGCCCAAATGTATACACAATGAAAGAATGCATAACTATTATTCTCGCTGTACTATTGTTGTTGCTGCCACCATGTTTTGGAGACGCTGTGTTTCGTTGTGAAAGCGAAAGTACTTTGTTTGACCTTCCAAATGAGTACACAACTAGAAATCAGTGGTTAAGTTACAACATTACAACATTGTTCCAGAACAGTTCAACCCAAATATTAGAGTGTGTGCAGCGCATTTTACGGAGGACTGTTTCCTGAACCTGGGAGAGAGTAGCCTACAATGTGAACAGTATGAATGGCTGTGAACACTATAAAGTGGAGCAATTTCAACGTCGCAAGGACAGTCTCGTGCTTCTGACTCACAGCCTGTAAGTACGTTTCGATATTTAAAGAATTTGCTTCTGACTATTCAAACGTGAGTTTTGAGCAGTGTAGAGTAGTGCTTGTTTGGTGTTTCTACGATCACAAATGCAGACATGGTGTTATGTTTAGGCGGTGCGGCGCGGCACAATGCGTAAAAAGACCATATGAGTCATTATAATCAGTAATTATGTCCTCACTGAATGCAACAAATGCCTCGTTTATAGTGGGTTTTATTGTTTTAGTCTCGTCGCGCATCACAACATGGGAAGGGGCGTAACATTTCCGTCACACGCTTGAGGTATTCGGCCAATCACAACGCACTGGATAGCTGGCCAATCAGAGCACACCTCGCTTCTCAGAACGATGAGCTTTGTAAAAATCGACGCCTTTCAGAAATGGCGGAGCATAGAGGAGCAACAATAACGTACAGTATGTGGAAAATAATGTGTTTTTTGAACCTCGACCCGCATAAACACATTGCATTACACCAAATACAGAAAATAATGTTCTTTTTAGCAACATCATATGACTCCTTTAACTTTGTGCACAAAAAGTATTCTTATAGCTTCATAAAATTAAGGTTGAACCACTGAGGCCACATGAACTATTTTAACGATGTCCTTACTACCTTTCTGGGCCTTGAACTTGTCAGTTGCGTTGCTGTCTATGGAGGGTCAGAAAGCTCTCAGATTTCATCAAAAATACCTTGTTATGTATTCTGATGATTAACAAAGGTTTGGACGACACAAGAGTGAGTAATTCATGACAGAATTTTCATTTTTGGGTGAACTATCCCTTTCATAATAACACATGTGGTATTATGGCATAGGCATTTGTAGGTAATGCTGTTACTCCTTGAGTATTTAGTTTTGTTACTCTAAAGAAATTCAAGAACACGTTAAGTATTTACAATGGGAAAGCACACTTGCAATGCACTGGCCAAAATTTGGCCTTTCTGCCATTACACTTTCCAGAAATACATCACTGAATATTTGATGATTGTCCTGTTCGAAATCCAGCCTTGATTTATACAGATAACTGATTTAAAAAAAGCTTTTAAGAGAGGGTGAACGATTGTGGACACCTATAGTAAGACGAGCTATCGCTGATTATCATTTCCCACAGCCAGCAGTGAAAGTGAGAGAAGGGCTTTTAGTTATCAGAGACCCGTGAAGAGATAATCTGGCGAACACGCTATCTTCTGCAACCTAAGTCTCATGAAACCGTCGTTCAGATAAAGTCTGTCAACACAGCATGTTCTGTAAGTTTTAGATGTATATATGTATTCCTTCGGTCCCTTCTATATTTTGAAATAAGCTTATATTTTTATCCCACAGCATGTAGCATTATCCATAATAATACCCCGGTGCAGAAATGGCACAGAAGCGAGGTGGAAAAATCAGGTCAGCACGGTTCATGGAGCAGTTTTCACTCTCACCATCACACTAGTCCACCAAATTCATTCAGGCTTGCCTTCACATGCCCTAGGAAATCCCAGAGGCGTCCAAATGTTGCGTAACATCTGTCCAGCTTTACTACACTTTCTCTTTCACGCACACATACACTATTTTCCATATTTATCAAAAGGCGGTTGCACGCTAAATAAAAAGCACAGTGCTAAAGTGAAGCTAGAACAACTCACATGTATCACCACTTTCAGTTCAAGACAGCAGCTCAACGAATCGCAAATGACACAGCACTTTAAAAACTTAAAATAAGTTTAAAAAAAAAATGCATAACTACACTTTTCATTCCACTACCCTGCGACACCTTTGTGTGTGTGTGCGTGTGTGTGTGTGTGTGTGTGTGTGTTAATGGCCTGTAACTGTACACTGACTCCTTAAACCATTTGACTGTTGGAAGAGAATATAATTGCAGCATAACAAAAGTGCTTGTTCCCTGTCAGTTTTGGTTTGGTTTGGTTCAGTAGATGTTTCCATGGACTGCAAGTTTGCATAAACTTGTCAGTAATATGCATTCTGCAATAGCATTCACAAGGCAGGGGAAGGTCACTGCTGAGGATGCTACAAGCAAATATACATTATATTGAAGCAATTTAATAGGTCTGGTAATTTTTTAAATATATTACTATCACATCACATCACAGCATGACACTTGAACACCTAATTTAAACTAAGTAAAATGAATAAAACTAGAAAATGCCCTCAATTTCCTGTTTTTATTATTATTATTAATTGATCTAAATCAAATGCATCCAAATCAATTTAGTAAAAAGAACCAGATTTTCCAACAATATTAGAAAGGACGCTCTTTTGTCCACAATATCTGAGAAATGATTAAAAAAAAAAAGTGTTTTGGAATTTTAAATATATGAAATCAAAATATAATAATAATAATAATCATAATAATAAATATTATTTAAAATGATTATAATATTTAATTAATTACTTATAACTTAATATCTATAGCTATCAAAAATATAGCAATTTTATAGATTTTTTGATAGTCATAGTGTGTAAATAGTTAGCTGCATATGCATTTCTTAATATTTGTGTAGTCAGACATAGTAAACATTAATTAAAATTCATATTTTTTCAGAGTTTATCCCATCACTTTAATTTTTTTTCTACTTTTTCTACAATTATATATTGTAGACTCTTGAATGCTAATTATAGGAAAATAACTGGAAAAGCAGCAGCCTTTTTTGAATGAAGTGGTCAGAATTAATTTGATTTAGCTAGAGATGGCAGAATGCTGTTTATTAGCACATTTTTGTCTAACAGGATCAGCTTACTTGGCTGCATGTGCAATACAATATGTCATAACTGTAGCAACAGCGTTTTATCATGCTACTCTACTCCTTGTAGGAAATCATAGCTCATTACTGGAAAAGCTACACCATTATGAATACATCATGAGTTACAGTCACGCTACTATTGCTACTTTTAGCTTCTCTTCAACACTGTTTGAAACTTTAAAGAGCAGAGGGTGAGTTAAGGTGGATGAAATGTTGAAATAAGGATGTTTTTTATAAACTCTATGAAAGGAACTTCTATTTGGAGCTCACTGAAAAAGATTTCTTTTGCACTGTTTGAAGCCATGCTCATCTAGGCCTTTGAATTGTCCAAGAGACACAATTTCACCAACAATTTAACATTGACTATCTGTCAAAATGTCTCCCTGTTCTTGAGGGAGTTCTGGTGCCTGTCTCTCCTGCTCTTGATGGTGTGTGTGTGTGTGTTTATATTCAGCAAGAGTTTCCAGCTCCCACAGTCTGAGCCTTCAGATGAAGCTTTTTAAGCCTGCCAGGGTGATTCTGCTTGGCAGTGAGGAGGAGTGACTACATTAAAGCCCTGAGGGAGCTGTACCGCTCATGAACATCGCTGTGTGTGTCTGCCTTGTCTGTCTTTCTTAATCTGCCTCTCTTGCTCCCAGATTCTCTTTTCTCTTATACCTGTTCACTATTTCTTCACCAGCATTTCTCAACCACAGGTACAAGTGCTTGAGAAGGTTTCAGGGCAAACTTTGAAAAGACAAATAAAAAATATTACCGCTGTCATATGATTAATATAAAAACCTATTCTCATGATTTGTGTAGTGATTTTTACATTTATATCATTTTACATTTTATATAATATATATATAATTTCATTACTTATTTTAAATATTAACTTCATTTTAATGATTTAAAATAAATTACTTTAACATTCACTTCCTAAAAAAGGAAAACTAAATAATATGTATAACTTTTGCCAGTTTGTTTGGTGTACAAGTATTTGATATGCATATATTTTTTAAGTACAGTCGTGGTCAGAATTATTGGCACCCTTGGTAAATATGATCAAAGTAGGCTGTGAAAATTAATCTGCATTGTTAATCCTTTTGATCTTTTATTTAAAATATTCACAAAAATCTAGCCTTTCATTGGATAATAAGAATTTTAAATGGGGGGAAATATCATTATGAAATAAATGTTTTTCTCTAATACACATTGGCCACAATTAACGGCACCCTTTTATTCAGTACTTTTTGAAACCTCCATTTGCCAGTTTAACAGCTCTAAATTTTCTCCTATAATGCCTGATGAGGTTAGAGAACACCTGACAAGAGATCATTTTTTAGTTTCATCTGACCATAGAAGCCAGTTCCATTTGAAGTTCCAGTCGTGTCTGATAACTGAATATGCTGGAGTTTGTTTTTGGATGAGCTAGGAGAATTTTTCTTGAAACCCTCCCAAACAACATGTGGTGATGTAGGTGCTGTTTGACAATTTTTTTAAAGGTTTTCTGATGCCGAGACTCAACTATTTTCTGCAACTCTCCAGCTGTGGTCCTTGAAGAGTCTTTAGTCACTCAAACTCTCCTCCTCACCGTGCATTAGGACGATATAGACACACGTCCTCTTCCAGGCAGTTTCGTAACATTTTCTGTTGATTGGAAATTCTTAATTATTGTCCTGATGTTGGAAATGGGAATTTTCACTGCTTTAGCTCTTTTCTTAAAGCCACTTCACTAATTTGTGAAGCTCAATTATCTTTTGCTGCACATCAGAAATATATTATTTGGTTTTTCTCATTGTGATGGATGATTAAGGGAATTTGGACTTTGTTTTCCCTCCTATTTATATTTCTGTGAAACAGGAAGCCATGGCTGGATAATTTCATGTTCATAATCACCCTGGAGTGCTCAAAATTGTGAATATGAATGAGAATATACTTCAGAGATATTCTACTCTAGGGGTATTCTAGGGGTAACAATAATTGTGTCCAATGTGAATTTGAGAAAAACATTTGTTTCATAATGAGATTTTCCCCCATTTTCAATTGTTTTAGTTCAATGAAAGGATAGATTTTTTGAGATTTTTTTAAATAAAAGATCAAAAGGATTAATAACGCAAGTTTATTTTCAGAGACTTCTTTGATCATATTTACCAAGGGTGCCAATAATTCTGACCACGACTGTATTATTTATATAATATTACATTATTTATTTGTATCTTATACTAGGGGGCCGTTGAATGCTTGAATCTGATTGGCTGACGAACGTTCTAAGGTGTGCAATTATTTTCAGGGAAACGCACGGCGAACGTAGTTCCAGGCAGCTCTCGACCGCATTACAGTTCTGTATCACTTCGCCAAATGATTTCGGTTATTTCAAAAGGTCTTACAACAACAAAATAACCAAAACCCACAACGACACTGGCCAAACACATAAATATAGTAAGCAATGGGATAAAAATGACAGATCAGTTCCATGTTTTGCCACAAAATTACATTTTATTATGTACGTAAAGCACATACTCTATTTCTCCCGCTCTCTCTCCCTTACACACACACACAGTTTACACACGGAAACATACACGCTAATGTTGTTAGCGCTGCTCTGACGACTTTGTCAGTAAATAGTTTAGCAACTGAAAAGAACATGACATTTCTCCCAAGCGAATCTACATAACAACGGCACTGTTCATGAGGAAAATGAACTTCAAGTTTCACTAGTAGGGACGCTGCTGCCGAACACTTTTGAGAGACAGACTCAGAGAGGTAACGTTTGGCTAATTCACGCACGCTCAATCTCTCTCTCTCATAACTTAGTTATTAGCTGCATTTGTCTGTTATCAACGGCTCAAGCCTCAGTTACTAGGTCTAAAATGATGTTTTGGAATTAGCAACGGAGGCGATGGATGAGATGCGGAAGAAATAATCCTACTCACAATAGCGATTTAAGTACAAAAACCGGACGAATCCCTTGAAATATATCATCTGATCGATGTCTTGAGGTGTGGCAACCGTAGTATAAGCGGAATAATTGACTCCGGACCGTTGAATTATTAGAAAAATAATGCACACCCGAGGTGTAACTCCGCTTCGCGTCGTGGCCGCATCACCACCTCAGGTGTGCATTATTTTTCTAATAATTCAACGGCCCGTCGTCAATTATTCCTTACTTGAATATTAATAAAAAGCTTTTATTTTTATGTTTTTATTTAAATTTTATTTTATTTTATTTGTTTATTTGCTCACATAGTTTTAAGTGTTTTATCATTTTAATTATTTTTTATTATTTTTCATTAATACATTTTTTTAATACATTTATTTTTATTTCTTAGCTTGAACTTATTTTATTTCAGTTAATTGCCAAGGCAAACTTTTTAAAGTTTTATTAAGATTTAAGTTTAAGTTTACTGAGCCCCACACATGACATGCATGAAAAAAAATTGTAAAGCGTGCGCACAACAACATAATTCGTTCCCTCGTTTTACTTGATTCAACTAAAATGTGGCCAAGATTTAGTAATGTCTTGTGCACGATTTAGTAAAATGAGGGAATGAATTACATCATGCGCACAATTTAGTAAAACGAGAGAACGAATTATGTTGTGCAACGAATTATCATATCGTGCGCACAATTGAAATTTTTGTACTGCATGTCGTGTAGGGCTCTTCTGTAAGTTTTTCTTCTAATATTTATATTTTATTTCAGCTTTATTTCCATTAACAAAATATTTACTTTTAGTTAACAGTAACACAAAGACTGCAATTTCTCTCTACCTAATATAACACTCTTTCCTATTTACAGACCATCAACTCTCAACCAATCAAACCAATATCAAATGAACAAAATGCAGTTATAAAATTACAGATTAAACATTTCTAAATGAAGGCAACTTACTTTGAAACCAAAATCTAATAATAGCCATAATATTACTGATAATCAGTATCAAAAGAAACACATTTTGGCACTATGTTATTTTATGTTTATACAAATCAGTGGTGTCGTGTGGCTTCCTGCACATCCCTTCAGTGAACGAACCCTCGAGTCAGTCGCCAGTCCTTATTCCTCTCTCTGTGGATTACATAATCTCACATAACTGAAAATAGAGCAAAGGCTCTAAAGCTCCAGCACAACTCTCCATCACAGCACAACCTTTATCTCAATATGACTGAAAAATTATTTAAAACGTCAAAGATATAAATAATTGATGCAATTTGTATCTATAATTGACCAGAAGAAACCCACACATTCAGAGGGGCTTAAAAATCCTTCAGATTTCTCTCAGACAGTGAGATGAATACTTGAGACTCTCTGCCTCACTCTGGAAGAGGTTTCAGTAAGATTGTGTCTGCTAATAGGGTCATGTATTCCCATACATTGTCTAATTCACCGAAGGAATTATGCAAATTTGGTAATGGTGCAAACTTGTCACATGTCTGGGCACTGCAAAGTGGTGCTAAGCGTTCCAGAACGATTTGAGAGAAATTGGGGGAGATTTTAATGCAAACTTCATATGTGTACTCAGTGTAATAAAGAAATTTTAGAGGAGATATAAAGAGGAGATGTGTTCTGAACAATGTCTGTCCATCAATCACAAGAGCAATACTGCTGCTGGATAAAGATGTTGAGTAAAACCGTCAAACTCAGACGTTGTTCTGTGAGTAGATGTAAATAAACTGCACCTCCAAAAACTCCTTCCTAAATACCCCAGCATTAGAAATGCATGGCTGTTGATTTGAAATGACGTGACTGAGTGACTGAAAGATAAAGTTTTCATTTGTTCTTCACATTTCACAACAGACTCTTTTGTGAATTACTCTAAACATGCTGCCAGTTTTTCAAAAATATATTTTATTAAGAGATGCAGCAGTGCCAAGCATTTTTTCCTGGAAGTACTTTTGTTTTAATCTTACATTGTGTTTGCAATAAACATCAAACCAGCATTTAAAGGGATAGTTCACCCAAAAATGAAAATGACCCATGATTTACTCGCCCTCAAGCCATCCTATATATGACTTTCTTCTTTCAGACAAATACAATCAGAGTTATATTAAAAATGCCCTGGCTCTTCCAAGCTTTATAATGGCAGTGAATGGGGTTTAAGATTTGAAGTCCAAAAAAGTGCACAAATCCATTATACGAAGTACTCCACAAGCCTCTGGGGGTTAATAAATGCTATTTTTGTTAGAAAATTATCCATATTTACAACTTCCGCTAACTATCATATGTGCGTTCCAGCATACAAACAAACTTCATACTCATTCTTCTCCCCTTTGTGAGTCAGATTGGTGTCGTCAGTCTTGAATCTGTTTCTAAACACACAGACCGGGTCAGCTCAAGCCCGTGGATTACAGCGAGGGTCTGTTTAGTCTTCACGACTGCTTAGTAAGTATGTGTTTGCCCCCAGCCTGTCTCATTAGCAGGAAGATGGAGGGATTAACTCCAAATTTCTCATTCAATCCTGCCCAGGGGACAGATGGGTCAAATCTCTGTGCTGTCCTCAAAACACACACTTCCAAAAACACAGTTTGACACTCGCTCCAAGTGTCTATCTGTGACCGAGGTTGAGCTGTCAGGGAACAGATTAAAACGTGAATTTGGAAATGCGAGTGCTGCTTCTCTGTGTGATGTCATTATGGTTGTGCAAATACTACAGTGAATTTGTGCATCACAACATTATAATTAAACGTATGAAATGGAATCATTTTGGGAATCTACTAAAGATTCCATTTAACAGTGTTAATAAATTATTGATTGTTAATGTACTGTAAAAAGTGGTAACTTGCAATTGATACCTTACAAAGCTTGGTACCACAAATATCGTTTAATATGTAGACTCAGGTTTTTTTGTTTTTTTTTTAGTAGTAATAGTGTTAAACTTGAATATAGTGCTTCAAATGGTATCAGTAAAGTCTTACATCAAAGTCGTGTGAATTTAATCATTACTTAACAAGAAGTACTTGCTCTCTAGATGCTTTCCAGATACAAATTGTACTAATATGAGCGTGTGTTCCTCAGTGACTAGATATAGCTAGTTAGAGATCTCTCTGCATATAAATGCTGTGATTTTCTGCTTTGATTTGATATGATCAGATGCCACAAACCCACACGCTACGTGGGCTCAGAGGAACTTACTCTCTGTAGTATTTCATCAGACGATGACCTGCCAATTTGTGCTCAAACATCTGAATGTTTAATGAATGATATGAAAATCTGGAGCTTCGGCTTTTTGTAAATGTAAAAATAACAAGCTGTCAATTTGCTTAAAAGTCGCATTTTAGTTAATCATGTGACATTGATATTAAACAAGGTAAAATTCCTGCCCACGTGATTAAAAGTCATTTTAGTGTCAGTGAGATATTATGGTTTTTAAAATATTTAGAATTTTTATTAGTTTTATTCATTTTAATTTCAGTTAAAGTTTTAGTAATTTTGTTGTGTCATTTTTATTAGTTACTTTTTTCATTCTATTTTTATTCATTTTATTGTATTTCAGTTTTTTAGTACATCATATTAAACTAAATGAAACTGAAAAAGGTTGCTTTGCCAATATAACTTTTTTATTATTATTTTTATTTCTATTTTATGTAAGGGTAACACTTTATCTTACAGTGTCCTTGTTGCACATGTATTTACTATAATAATTATTAGTAAGAGTAAATTATGCATAATTAACCTAAACCAAACCAAACCAATATTTCAGTGAAATATTGCTGGGCAAAAAAAGATCAATTGTCTGTTGGGAATGTTTTTTTTTCCCCCCCTCACACGAAATACCTCATCATGCAGATCCCTATTGGAATGACTCAGTGAAAATTGCCTGTGACATTTTATGGTAAATGATAAATAAGATCACGTTTAGTTCAAGAAGGTGATATGATATGACATGTAAATCATTCTTTATGTGACTAAATATTAAATCTGCCTCTCAGTGATCAAGATATAAGTCGCAGTAGGCCCTACATATAAAAATACCCTCAGATAACCTCTTCAGTTTATTAGCTACATCCAACAAACCATCAAAATCTCTTTTCTTGTGTCTCTCCAAGGATCTAGCTCTCCCTCTTTCCTCTTTCTCCAGCATTACCTTACTATTAGCTAATGAGCTCGTTTAGTAAGTGGAATGCTGTCACTGCACCGTTCCTGTGATATACAGCCCGCGTTACCCCAGCCTATTAGCTAATGGGTCCAATGCAGACCCTTAGTGGGTGGACAGGCCAACAGTGCAGGACTGCAGCGCTGCTGGACGGAGTCTCTCGCTAAAGGAAGACTGCTTGGATGACTGCTCGAGTGGGCAGGTGGGTGGAAGCGTTTAGCTGCAGCAGAGACACGCTAACTAACGGCAGAAAGCTTCAGGGTGAGAAACAGAAGCTTGTCATGGTAACAAGAGGAGGAGTGGGAAGTGAAATGTAAAGTTGGACAGCTGGAGTCTGCAGTGCCACCTGACAGAGATCAGTTCACATACAAGGTCTGTTTAATAGACCGGAGTTGTTAATGAAGCAGCAGATGTAACAAACCAGCGTTTCCTATGCTGCTATTCAGCCACGAAAGGCTTTGAAGTGCCACAGATAAAGAATCAATAGATTAGGGCTAGTCATTAAAAAAAATGTCACCAAATTAATTGCAAATAACTACAGAAGCTTGTTTCTGCCATGAATTTAAAAAATTTAAAAGATAATTGTGACTTTTATCTTAAAATAAGATAAAAAAAAATTCTCAGAATTGCAAGAAATTTCATAAACTTGCAATTGTGAGTTATAAATATCTTAATTGTGAGACTTAAACTCACATTTGCTCAAAAAAGTTAGAATTGCGAGACTGCGAGGAAAAAAGTCAGAATTGCGAGATATAAACTCATAATTGCGAGATTGTGAGAAAAAAGTCAGAATTGCGAGATATAAACTCATAATTGCGAGAAAAAAGTCAGAATTGTGAGATATAAACTCATAATTGCGAGATTGCGAGAAAAAAGTCAGAATTGCGAGATATAAACTCATAATTGCGAGATTGCGAGAAAAACGTCAGAATTGCAAGATATAAACTCATAATTGCGAGAAAAACGTCAGAATTGCAAGATATAAACTCATAATTGCGAGATTGCGAGAAAAACGTCAGAATTGC
>JAFVLL020020264.1:0-33540 GCA_021397915.2 Tor tambroides | reverse complement strand
TTGACAGCAGAAGGGCGGGGTCGTTATTCTCTCCAATTAAATGAGCTTCAGTGGTTTATAGAACCCCACCTGAACCGTCCTTCAGATTAATGGTTGTTAATCATGGTTACACCTGCTATAAACGTGAATGGATCTAAAATCAAACACATTTACAAAATAATGAAGACCTAGTAAACTACAGTGGAAAACATTAGGCTATTATTCAGTTGACATACTTTAATAAACGTTGAAAAATCTAAACAAAAATTTGCATATGTGTTTTATGTTTTGTATCATATTTAATACACCAGAAAATGGAACTCATACTTGAGGAGAAAAAAGACCTCAATTTTATTCAGAGGTGCAATCTGAGCAAAAACTTTGTTGATAAATGGTGCAGATGCTGATATGGCCAAAAAGTAAGATGAAATTCTGATCGCTTGTAATGTAAACCAATGAGATTTTTATAACAGAATAACAAACTACATAAAATTCATATAAATATCAGTGGTCACTCTGTATCTTCCAATAATGTCTTAGTAAGATGATATTTAAATGGATATTTAAATTGACAAAACCATGTAGTTTCAAAACATATAGCCTAATGCAATGCAATATAATGATGAAACTGAGAAATGAACAAGTGACCATTTTAAATGATTTACCAAAGAGCACCATAGCCAAAATCATACTGTACATGACATATTCTGTCCAGAAGATGTCGCCATTCGGACAGCAATCCCCCAAACAGTATACAAAATACATTATTATATACTGAATTGCCAAGTCTTCTATCAATGTGCATGTGCTATTTAAGAAGTACAGTACAATTTTCTAAGAAGTATCTTAGAATATTTAGGATGATTTAGGTTACCCCTTAAACAGTTTAAACAAAAAGAATAAAAATGTGAGGTGTCTTGTGTTTCCTGTTCTATTACCTTCAGAAATCAAATCAGAAATTGATACATACTAGAGAGAGAGAGAGAGAGAGAGGTATTGTGTTACACACAAATTCACGTGTACATCTCAAATTATATACTACAAAACAAAAAGGAAAATAAACAATTCATTTATATATTTATTGTTATAATTTTATATTTTAATAAAATTATATTTTTTATTATATTACTTTCATTTGTACTTTTTTTATTCTAGTATTTATTACTTTTTATTTTAGCATAATTTTATCATATTGTATCTCTGTAAGCATGCATTATGGCAAAATTATATATTTAAATGTTCATACGCTTGACATGAGCACACAATCAAACAGGATTTAATGGAAAATCACATAGAGCTTTAATCAATATTTTATCAGAAATTGGTTTCACATTTGGCTGCTTGTACATGTAACAATCTGACCTGGATGCAAAACACATGATAAGCATCAAAGTTTCTGAACTATATCACCACTTCCAAGAACATGTTTTTTTTTTTCATTATTCTGAAATAGATTATGAATAATAAAACTGAGGCTTCCTCCCCTATTTGTGTCCATGAACATGTGAAGTCCAGATTACTGGTAGTATTTTTCTTTTTACTAAGGCCAGGATTTCCAGGAATAAACGTTTATCTGTAAACATTTATTTTATGCATGTTCCTCTCTTTCTTCCCCAGAAGTTACAGGCAGCTTAGTCCCAGATATCTTCAAAAAAAAAAAAAGAGAGAAATTTCATTCACTCTTCCCTCTCTTCAGACGTCCCTCCAGTCCCATCCTTCTCTTTAAGTTTGTGTAGAGGAGTGCAAAGTTTATGATGTAGGTTGAGACACAGACCACACAGAAATCACCCAAGACGAATGCCAGAATAACCGCCAGATATACAGATCCTGCCACTGACACCCAAGACGACATGACAAGGAAGAACGCAGCTCTACTGGACACCAGCTGGCCTGCTGATTAAAATTTATTTGCAGACGACACTTGCTTTGATATTATTGGTGAAATACTTTTTGGGGTCCCAGTACGAACCATTAATGGCCTAACAGCACTTACCTAAACCCAGTTGTAATGTATAGAAAATTATTCCCAATACACTGTTTGGCTGGTTTAACAGGCTGTCTTTGGAAGTAAAGATCTGGACGAGCCCAAATCCACGTCCCCATCTGAGAAAGAGCAAAGTTCCACCAATCAATCAGTTAATAGTGATTTTTTTTTTTTTTTTTTTTTTTTTTTTTTGCATAAGACAAAACTTAGTGGCAAAGACTATGGCACAACGCTGTTGTTTTTTCATGCACTAGTCAATTTTGTGATTTAAGCCTGTTTGGCTTTTCATAACATGGTTTTTCTCAGACTAATGGAAATGATGAAACATTCAAAATACATGTTTAAGTGTTTATTTTATTGCACTTTATCTATTTTCAGCTGTAGATTTGAATTACAATAGCCTACTACAATATCCTAAAATTAGTATTTTTTTTCTCCTGCACTGAGCCAGAAACCTCCACTTAAGTAAAAAACATGACTGTTTTTTTCCTACCTATATTGTGACCGTTTTTACGGAGGGGTTTGATCATATATCATTTGCCTGATTTTAAACTACATTTTATTAAAAAAAAAAAAAAAAAAAAAAGAAAGAAAGAAAGAGGGGGGGGGGCAGCATTTTTCTGGCTGTTTAAGATGTTTTCTGATTCATGGCCTGATAAAAAATAAAAATAAAATTAATTTAAAAAACTAAATTAATAAAATATTCTGAACCTGGATTTATGCAATGTTCAGAATTGTGTTCTAGAAATGTCTGAAAAGTAGTGCATATTTAATAAGATAATGCATAATTTGCTTATTTAAACAGATCAGAAAACTTGTAATACAAAAAAATACTTGCAATTCGTAATGTATACGTTACATTTTTACTCTATTCACCTGGGGTGTCGTGCTTAGTATATTGTCAGGTGATTAATGCATTGAAACTGCCAGAACTGAACGCATTTACCTGGATGTGAAGACTTTAGAGCAGCTCACGGAATGGCCCAGGTCGCACATCGCGCGATATTCGGGATCGTTCTCCCGGGACAGCTCGACATGTAGCGCGTAAACCGACAGAACTAAACCCAGAAAACACAGGATGAAGCGGACGCAGTATTCCCATTTAGAAACTCCCGTAGAGGAATGGCTCGAGGACATTGCACTTTTTAATATTGGCTACTTGCAAACTAAAAAGTTGCTACCCTTAAGTACAATTTGTAACTGTAGAATATGTATGCTCTGGCTCCCACCTTTAATATATTGCAACGTGGAAAAGTCTGAGAGAAGAGCTGTGATTGGACCAAAGAACTGCAGCGCGTGGCATGACTGATGTTACTGGCTATAACGGTTTCCTATGGGATGATGCGCTTTTGTCCTGCAGGGGGCGCTTGGCGGCTCAGAAAATCTAAAGCCCCACTGAGCTGTATTATGTAGAGACAGATTTTAGCACTTATACGAAAAATGTAATCGTTTTCATCTATTAGGTGCAAAGATTGGTACCTGACATTAAAATTTAAATCTACCACAGCACTGTAATACTGTAAGCACTGGGATTGGTCTGTACTGATCAGCGCTGAGAAAAGTATGGTATTACTTAACAACGCTCGGTGGAAACTCCGAATTATGGGCGATCACGTGCGCTGACTGAATAAAGAATTTTAAGAGCAAACTGAAAATAAATGTAATTGCTAATTACCATTGTACTCTTTTTAAGCGCTTTGATTGGACAGTGCAGATGGTCGGAAATCAGACGGTCAGTCTCCAGTTAGATAAATAAGACTGGTAATGTAAACACCGGCTTCGATTGCATACATTTAAATGCGCGAACGTTTTAAAACACACAGTATGACGGTTTGGATAATTTATTCATTTATTCCACGTGTTCGAGTGTTCGAATTTGTAAACGAATGTAGTTTTGTTGTTTGGAAACCAAACATGCAGAAATAACAAATAAACTATATAAACAAGTACAGTTCATTTTAATTACATTTACTCCTGAATGTATTTATTTATTTATTTATTTATTTAATAAATAAATGAAGAAAGCAGTGTGAAAAATAAATTCAACAACAAATTTATTTACTTATTCATTCGTTCATTTATTTATTTATTTATTATTATTATTATTATTATTATTATTCGTACAGGTTTGGACCTCCATATTGTTGTGTTTATAAGTAGTATGACATGTTATAGCATGTGCGCGTCTTTCTTATTTACACTCGACGCCGCCCAAAGAATGACCCTATTTTATACTTCAAAGGAGCCCGCCCCTCGAGCAATGTTGTCGAATCCCATTGGTTAATCCTCTTGCGAGCATACAGTCGATTGGTAGCTTTGCTGCCATTCAAATACAATACGGAAGAACACAAGGAAGTAAAACGGTGCTTCGTGATAGCAAAGAATAGACATGCTTTGAAAGAACCGCTCAGAATTCCCACTGCTCCCATATTTTAACAGGTAATTATGACTGCTTTCATTACACAATATTTGCTTTTATTGGTCTTAGTTCTAATATGAAAAGAAAGAAAGAGTGAACATATTGTTATTAAAGCGCTCTCGGGCCAATACAGGCTCTCACGCCCCTGCGGCATGTAAACAGGATTAATTGCTCACAAACGGCAGCTACGCCCTGTAGTATGTTGCCCCATTACGAGCAATAACAGAGAAGTGATTATTATTCTAATATTATTATTCTGTTATTTTATGGTTTCGTTTATAAGCTATTCACACCTCTGAGTGCACCTCGCATGATTATATTTCTTAAAACGATAAATACATGTTTATATTTTATGTGCAATATTTGTATTATTATTTCAAACAAACTATAAACTTGTGTGAGTGAGTGTGTGTTACAAGTGGTGCTGTTTTTGAAATACTGTAAATTATTGTGTTTTCTGTTACTGATTAATAGGAAAGATTAGTTAGACTCTGTCTGGCATGTCCAAGAGAAGTTTAGAGTACATTATAATAAGCTGAACAGAAAGTAAAATCTATAATCTTTAACCATATTCTGAATGTTTTGTTTCAGAATGTCAACCAATGAGAGGGACGAGACAAATGTCACCCAAGCAGTGCCGGCCCGAAAAGTCTCTGAGGGCAATTGCAGGAGAGAGGACAACACTGACAAGAACCATCACAGAGGCGTTACAGAAGGTCCCTCGCAGCCTAATGATGAAACATCCATTGTAACAGATGCAAATACTGTCGCAGATAAGAACTTGGCTCTGCTTAAAGCCCACTCCCTGGATGTGAAGTTTGAAGTTGGGGAAGAATATGACATTATTGAGACCATTGGTACAGGTGCTTATGGTGTGGTCTCATCGGCCCGAAGACGAGACAATGGTGAGGGTGCCAAGATGCATTTTAATAACTTAAAATAATTAGACTAAACATTTAATGTTAGAATTCACTATTATTATTATTATTATTATAAATATGAATATATTATTATTACAACATTATGTATAACATAATGTTTAGTAGTAATTACTATTGTTATTATAAAATGATATTGGCAATATTAATATAAATGTTAATAATATTAATAATATTAAATTATAAATATCAGTTTAAAAATGTCTTCTTGTTCATTATTATTAACAGAGATGTGACCAGAACATTATTTGCTGTTTGTTTACTAATATGCAATAAGTATATTTTGTATATTGATATTATATGCAATAAGTATATTTTTTTAAATAAAGTATTGCAATTAGGGCTGTGAATTTAACATGTTAATTTAGTAGGATTAAAAATGATTAAGAAATTGAACACAATTAATCATGTTCCCTGACTTGCATGTAAATTTGTAATAAAGGGTTTTCTTACCATTGCAACATAGTACAATCGGCTTAGAAAAATACATAGCATGTAGTTATTTTGATTAAAAATGTAAATAATCAATTAGTGTTTATATAATATATTTAGATAATTCAAAGACATGTAACATTTAAAGAAGCAAGAATTAATTTTGTCTAAGTTAGTCACCATGCTGTAGTCTTTTTAAAGTCACATTTCATTAATTTTGTAAAATTTATTTCTGCTAAAAATGCATGAATGTAAATTTTATATATCCACTATTTTTTATTTAACAGCGGACACTGCCATTTTTTTTAACCTGGCTTCTAGTGTACAAATGCTGTTATGATGCTTAATTTTGCAAACTGGTATTTGTTTTCATATAATTTTAATTTATCGTAATCATAAACGCACTAGTTTGTAGTGCAGGTTTTACTATTTACACTTCTAGTCATTTACCTATAGCAACTATTGAATCAGAAGCCTTGCACATTCACAGTAAATGTCTTACTTCTGCATTAAAAAAAATAAGGTGTATATCTCTTAATTCTGAATTTCTTAATCTGTTTGGAAAGATAATTTGTCTAATATCTTAATTTATTTATGCATTCAGGCCAGCAGGTGGCAATAAAGAAGATCCCTAATGCCTTTGAGGTTGTGACTAATGCCAAACGCACACTGCGAGAGCTGAAGATTCTCAAGCACTTCAAACACGACAACATCATCGCCATTAAAGACATTCTCCAGCCTGTGGTCCCTCACTCGGCTTTCAAATCAGTGTAAGCTTGAGTTCAAAGCAGCAAGTATATTCTCTCTTCATATTTTAGGCCAGTTTTACTAACTGCTGGCACCAGCGCAAACCGTATTTTGGTGTTATAATAGTACTGCCAGGATTTACTAAAGATGCGCAGTGACAAATTAGCGCTGAAAAGGCGTAGACACAGTTATTTTTTGCCTTTATTAGTTATAAGGGAAATTATAGTTTCCCTTTCAGACACAAAATTTATGGGAGGAGAGTATTCAAATGAATCACGCATCAAGATTTACTAACGCTTGCTCTCGTCAACTTACTAGTATTTGAGCCATTATTTAAAGCCCAAAAAAAGCATGTCTTGAACTATTTTTAAATGGCTTTTTCAACACATTGAAATTTTTCCACACATATTAATTAATTTGGAATGCCAGAAGAACACATTACTGTTTGCCAAGCCATGTTATTTTTAATTTGCTTCAGGAAATAAAAGACGACTCAACTAGGAGTCACGCAATACCAGGTCTATCAAAACTTCTTGCAATCCTTCATTTTTTGGCCTCCGGTTCTTTTCAACGTACCGTGGCTTCTTTATTTTTTATTTGCGACGACGCTAATTTGCGCTGCGCTTGGGATATTGCGTTGGTCGATATATAAATGAGATGTTGCGTCTGTGTTCTTTAATTTGCGTGTTGTTAGTAAATCACCCGCAGAAATTTCCACGCCCATCGGCACTGTTTTGGAATTCCACTCTCGCGCTAATTTGCCCTGTTTAGTAAAAGTGGTCCTTAATGTGCTAAAAGTGTCTCTCATTCTTTAGGTATGTGGTTCTTGACCTCATGGAGAGTGACCTGCATCAGATTATTCACTCCCGCCAACCTCTGACCCCAGAACACACACGCTACTTCCTGTATCAGCTGTTAAGAGGCCTGAAATACATTCACTCGGCCAACGTCATTCACCGTGATCTCAAGCCGTCCAATCTGCTGGTCAACGAAAACTGTGAACTGAAGATAGGCGACTTCGGCATGGCGCGCGGATTAAGCGCGGCCCACTCCGAAGAGTCGCGTTCCTTTATGACCGAGTACGTGGCCACCCGTTGGTACCGCCCTCCTGAGCTCATGTTGTCACTTCACCACTACAGCTTGGCCATCGACCTCTGGTCTGTTGGCTGCATCTTTGGTGAGATGCTCGGCAGGCGGCAGATGTTTCCAGGGAAAAACTATGTGCATCAGCTTCAGCTGATTCTTTCAGTTTTGGGAACACCACCTGAGAGCATTGTCGGCTCGATAGGTTCGGATCGAGTGCGTTCTTACGTTAGAAGCCTCCCTTCGAAAGCGCCAGAACCGCTTGCAGCACTGTATCCGCAAGCTGAGCGCAGTGCATTGGACTTGTTGGCGGCAATGCTTAGCTTTGACCCTCGTGAACGGATCAGTGCATGTCAAGCCCTTGAACACCCCTACCTCGCAAAGTACCACGACGCGGACGACGAGCCAGTGTGCGTTCCTGCCTTCGATTTTGAGTTTGACCGACAGCCAATGGGCAAAGAACAAATCAAAGAAGCTATACTAGCAGAAATCCAGGACTTCCATAAGAAAAAGCAGGGCGTCAGGAAGAAGATCCAGTTTAAGCCACTCCATTCTAGTTCGGCGGGGATTGGGGTGTCTGGTAGCACCCTTTGCGTGGATCGGCAGTCTCAAAACTTAACAGAAACAGCACAAACTCGCACAAGTCTCAACTTCAAACCGACAGACACTACGCAACCTCAAACGAATGCAAACTCATTTCAAGCTCCACATCACCTTACTCAGATTCTGCCACATTTGGCTCAGGTAAGCTGCCAGGATGTGGACATGCCCAGCGCGAACTCTGACGGCCAGCCTGAAACCATCGATCTGACCACTCCCACGGACAAGGACGCGTCGTTTACCGAACCGGTGACGAACTGCACAAAGGAGGAGCTTGTCTCGTCCAATCAAATGCTTCCGTCCCACCCTGTCTCTCATACTCCGCCCACTTCAAGTCTTCCTCAGTTGATCCCTTCACTCTCTCTCACACAGTCCCAGGCTCAGTCGCTTTCTCAAAATCTCACTCGTTCCTTGGGCAAAGGAGGGAAAGCGACAACCGGGGAAGGTACAAAAAAAGAGGGAGCTATTTCAGAAGACACCAAAGCAGCTCTCAAAGCTGCCTTGCTTAAATCAGCACTAAGGCAGAAGGCTCGAGGTGAGAGAGTTTGCAATGTGTATATGTGGCCATAGATTGCTTAACATTGAGAGTTTTTAAAAATTTGCTGCCACAGACCCCCACATTTAATGATCCCCATGTGAGGAACTATATAAAAAACAACTAATTCCCAATTTTAAGGCACAATTTTTACTGTTTAAAAAAAATCTTATAAATACACACTAACGTTCATAAGTTTAGGGTCTATAAGATTTATTTGTTCATGTTTTAGAAAGAAATTATTACTTTTATTCAGCAAGGATGTATTATATTAATCAAAAGTGACAGTAAAGACATTTACAATATTACAAAAGAAATTCTATTTCAAATAAATGCTCTTCTTTTGAATTTACTATTTATCAAAAAAAAATAACACAATGTCCACAAAAATATTAAACAGCACAACTGTTTTCAACATTAATAATAGTAAGTTCTTCTTGAACACTGAAGTAATGGCTGCTGAAAATTCAGCTTTGCATTACAGGAATAAATTACATTTTAAAATATATTTACATAGAAAAAATATTTTAAATTGTAATGTTTCACTATTTTACTGGGTTTTTTTTATTGTATTTTTGATCAAATAAATGCAGTCTGGTGAGCAAAAGTGACCTTCAAAAACAGTTACAAATCTTACAGACCCAAGAAAATTGAATTATAGTGTATTTATATGTGATACATTTTTAAATAAGATATATTTTATGTTTTATATTTATATGAATATTTTATTTGTAAAACATAAAGGCCCGGTTTCACAGACAGGGCTTAGACTAAGCCAGGATTAGGCCATAGTTCAATTAGGACATTTAAGTAATTTTTATAAACATGCCTTATTAAAAAACATTACTGGTGTGCATCTTAAGACAAAACAAAGGCACTGATATATTTAAAGATCAGTCAATGCAAGTTTGTTTCAGTTGAAACAGCTCAGACTTACATTTTAGTCTGGAACTAGGCTTGAGCCTTGTCTGTGAAACCGGGGGTAATTCTATTAAGTTGACACTGCCTCTTTTTTCTACCCACTAATACTGTTATAAACCTGAATAGAAAAGTCCGTAAATTAAGTTTTCTTGTCTTATGTTTTTTTTTTTTTTTTATAATGTTTATTCAATTTTTCTTAATTTTTTCCAAGTATTGACAAATACTGTCATGTCAGTAATATACTGTTTCTCTCTTCCCTAGATGGAGGCTCTGCAGCTCTTGGTATAGATTTACTCAGAGGCTCTGCTGGAGGTTTATCCTCATCCCTCTCCTCCTCCAATTCTGGTCCAGAGCAGAAGAAGCCAGTCACGGCCCAGGAGAGACAACGAGAGAGGGAAGAGAAGCGAAGGAAGAGACAGGAGCGTGCAGTGGAGCGAAAGAGGAAGCTGAAAGAGAAGGAGAAAAAGGAGGGAAAACAAGGCGAATCTTTGGGCGGCGTTTTACTGAGCGACAATGACAAGAAGCTGTTGGAGCGCTGGGGGCGAATGATGGACAACCGTGTGGACAAATCGCAGACCACGGAAACCAACAGTGCAAAAACCGGTGAGGGTAAAACGGTCCAAATCCAGCCAACAAAAGGAAGCAACGTCATAAAGACGAACTCAGACGGGGGAGAATCAATGGCGCCAAAACAACCCAACGAAGTGCAGGCTTTCAAACCGCCACAAATGCTGCCTCAAATGGGACAGTGTTTGGCAGCTGGAATATTCCATCCAACTCCGACCCACGATGCACAGCCCGTCACTTTAGGTCCAGCTCAGAATGGAGATGTTGGGATAGTTGCTGTTGGAGGAGGTGGAAGTGTTGGTGTGGTAACCGCCCCATGTGCCTTTGCCAAAAACAACATATTAAAACCTCAGTTTCTGACTGTTGGAACAATGTTCACCGGTCTTGAGAACTGGACAGGAACAACGCCGCACCAACCCCAGAAAACCCACCAACCTCCACCTGAACTGAATAACCCTGTTCACACGGGCTTCGCACACATGCAAACGCAGCCGAAGCCCGTCACGCATGCGCAGTCGCAGCCCAACGCTCACATCCAGCTGCTGCCACTGGAATCCTTTATGACCAAACCATCAGCTCTGAACCCCAGCATTGGCATCTCGGACACCAGCACAGAGATCGGCAATGGTCCTCAAGCCCTGGACAAACTTTGCGTTTTAGAGGAGCGACAAAATGGCTCTCATACACAGGGCCCTTCAAAACAGCCTCCGGGAGCTGCAGCTCAACCCTGCCTTGGTCTCACTGACACGGGACAGCCGGCAAACAGCGTCCCTGACATCCACACAGTCACACAGCAGCTCTCAAAGTCACAGGTGAGTGTTTTATTTATAATACAGTGGTGGCCAAAATTATTAGAACACTAGTATTTTCACCAGCTAAAAAATTGTTTTAAGTCAGTTATTTCTATCTTTTGCTGTAGTGTGTCAGTAGGAAATATCAGTTTACATTTCCGAACATTCATTTTGCCATTAATTGTAATAATCCAGTGAGATTTTTGTCTGACAACAGCCAGTGCTCCACACAGAGATCTGATCTCACCATCATCATCTAGTCTGTCTGGAATAACATGAAGAAACAGAACAAACTGAGACAGACTAAATCCAGAAGAACTGTGGCAACATCTCCAAGATGCTTCAAGAGACCTACCTGCAAAGCTAGCTGAAAAACTATGCGCAAGTGTACCTAGGGCAAAAGCTGCTTTAAACGCAAAGGATGGTCACACCAAAAGTTGATTTCATTTAGTTAATAGAAGTTAATTGCTAAAATCCATTTATGACATTATTTTTGTCAGCTTCCTCATTTTACAGCATTTTTACACAAGTGCCTAAAACTTTTAACAGTACTGTAGATTTGCAGGTAGGTCTCTTGAAGCATCTTGGAGACGTTGCTATAGTTCTTCTGGATTTAGTCTGTCTCAGTTTGTTCTGTTTCTTCATGTCATTCCAGACAAACTGGATGATGATCAGATCAGATCAGATCTCTGTGTGGAGCACTGGCTATTGTCAGACAAAAATCTCACTGGATTATTACAATTAATGGCAAAATGAATGTTTGGAAATGTAAACTGATATTTCTTACTGACACACTACAGCAAAAATAGAAATAACTGACTTAAAACCATTTTTTATCTGGTGAAAATACTAGTGTTCTAATCATTTTGGCCACCACTGTATATGATCATGGGCCTTTTTCCAGTATGAGCGTATAGTATTTTTTTTTTATTGTTATACATTTATATTTTCTTCCAGGTGAAAGTTTGATTGCTTGGAAAAGCGAAACCTCTTATCATTTAATTTGGTTTGGGTTAAGACGTTTAATTTGGGTTATAGCGGTCAAGGAAAATGAATATTTGCAGGCCGGGGTTCTTAACAGTCACTAGAACTAAAACCCGAAAAAAAAAAAAAAAACTGTTACTTGAAATAAAATATATGTTAACTGAAATAAAATAAAATATAGAACACTATTTCAGATAGTTGCCAAGGCAGCATTTCTCAAATTTGTTTAGTTTAATTTGAAGTACTAAAACTAATAAATAAGAATTAAACATGACAAAAACAACAAAATTACTGAAATCTTAACTCAAATTAAAGTGAATACAGAAAATATAAAAATGCATTTTAAAGTCATTAAAAAAATTCTATAGTTAATGAAGTTTTTTTTACACATACTCTGCCCCAAAATATTACATGAGCTAGAAATAAACATTGACTGCAAGCCAGAACTGAGGGTCTAATTGTACACGAATAATTATAATCACTTGAAAAATTTTCATTTAAAAAAAAAATCATTATATGAATTAAAAATGGAAATCCACTCCAGTGATCTCTAAAATTAATCTAAGTAAACATGAACATTTTATTTTAGTTATTTTATAGTTTGTGTGTAGCAGTAATGTTGCTGAATGAGGTATGTTTAATACTTTTTTAATTGATTTTTATTTTTTTATTATTTTTATTAGTAGTAGTAGTAGTATTCTGTTTTATTATTATTATTGTTATATATAATTTTTACTGATTGATTGTTTGATTAATTTAAAAATTAATCTGTATGTATTATTTTTAGTGATTGATTAATTTGGTCCCCTAGAGGTCATGCTAGGTATTATTACTATTTTTACATTACATTATTTTACTTTTTTTATTTTATGTATTATTATATTATTATATATTATGTATTTATTTATTTTAAAAAAAAACAAAAAACAGAAGCTCCCCGGATGTCATGTCGTGCATTATTATTATCTTTCTGGTTTATTTTCTGACACAAATTATGTTATGCATGGAGGCCTGTTTCTAACTCAGGGTAATGAAGAAAAAGGTAATTATGAGACAAAGTTAAAACTAATAAGTCACGTTGTGAGATATAAAGTCCAAACTGGGAAAAAGTTGCATTTACCAATTACCAGTACTTTGTCACTTATTTATGCTTGGAAAATGTATTTCTGTGTTTTTTTATGAAATTTTGATCTTCATCATGTGTTTCATTCTTCTCTCAATCGTTTTCCCTGCCAGGTTGAAGACATTTTGCCGCCAGTTTTCTCAGTGACTCCTAAAGGCAGTGGAGCAGGATACGGTGTCGGCTTCGACCTCGATGACCTCCTCACTCAGTCTCTCACTGAACTCCAGCACTCCGACCTCAGGGAAAGGTCAGTTCAGAGCACAGTGACGCTGAAAACTGAAAACACAGTGCACGCTCTATTTTTAAACGGTACGTCACTGCTAATTACAGTACTTGACTGATTTCAATGGTCTCAATTCTGTTTCATTAGTCACAATGACTTGGCCCCCCTGTCTGCATCCCTGCTCTCTGATTGGCTCGAGGTCCACCGCATGACCCCTGCTGACATGGAGTCACTTCAGCAGGAGCTCCAGCTGGGATCTCCCATGATCCTCTCCGACAACTCAACGCTTCCTGATACCTGATCAGTCCATGCATTTCATCTCCATCCCCTTGTAGAACCGGTTGAGGGCCGTGAACAGAGGAACATGATAGCTGTATTGTGCACCGGTGTACGGTCGAGAGAATGTTTGAGGCTCCAAATTATTAAGGCCTTTACCTAGAATCTTACCCAGAAAAGTGCCTTTATCTTTAATGGGTTCGTATGCATTATTTATTTGTGCCAGCATTAAAGTATGATGCTCCATTCGGTTCTTCAGGGGTTTCCATTCTCAGAATTTCAGTGCCATTACCAAGCAATTCAGATCCAGGGAGAAGAGTTCAGTTCAGCGGTGCTAGTGCCATTCATTCACCCTGGAGTATCACTCCATTCAGCTGAGAATAATTCTATTGAAATAGCGACTTGTTTAGCAGACCAGTGTTTAAAGCTATTTTCTAGTACACTACAGTAGGAGTCACCAGCAGGGCAGCAGTATTACAGTGGATGAAGCACAGCAGAGCACAATGACATCTCGACTGTAGAAAGTAGAAAACATTTCATTTGATGTTGCATGAATGCCTTGTAGAAAATAGTGAAACTTGCTGCACCACATGCAATTTGCTCTGTTTTACACCAGCAACAAAGAGTATTGTCTTGAATAAAGCTATCAAAGGGATCCGTGTGTTTTTTTTTTTTAAATAATGGTATTCTTTTGCAATGTTCTGTTTTCATATACAGTATCACGCAAAATCAACATTTAAGATGTTTAAAACAGGACCTTTTAAAGCGCAAAACTCAATTTCAGACACCAGCGAGTGTCCAAAACAACTTCTGATTCAAATCCGATAGGGATTCAGATCACTGTATGAGGCAAAACTATATTATGGAGTTATATGCAATGCTAAAGGCTATGTATGCTAACGATTGCCATAAAAAATAGCAGAGATGACTTAAAGATCCTAAACAACTCTTATGATTATAATCATAAATATGATTTCATAAATTGAAGGCACATAGTAGTAATATGCAAATTCACAGTGATCAAGCCCTGCCCCCTTTGTTACTCTTAAAAAAAAGATGACAAAGCATTTATCTGTTTGGGTTTTTTTTAGTTAAATTTGCAACGCGATTAAAAACTACAGAGTTGACAAATCAAAACTGAATCAAAAGTTTCTCAAAAGTAAAAAAAATATATTTAAAAGTGACTACACAAATTACCTCTAGAAACTGAATCAATATGTAAATAAAATGTTAATGCTGAATGCACAGTAACAATTTTTTTTTTTTTTTGGATAATTTATATAAAATAATGATTAAATTAACCTAAATAAAAATCTTCCATAGACTTGCATTAGAAAAAAGTAGAAGCTTATCTGAGAACATGCCAGACAGAAACAGTTGCCATGTTAAGATCAGTCAGTAATGTTTAAATTACAAAAATCACTTTATTACGTTTTATTTACAGCATTTTAAGAGAAACAGTCACCAAGAGATACAAATATACAACTGGCTGACTCTAAAAAAGCATATCTTTCACATTATAAACATCTAATTGCACATGTGAACTTAAAACTTTTACACTTCCTGATATAAAGGTAAATAACATTTATAATTGCTGTGCAAAAGGCTGGATCAAATAAATGTCCATTAATATTTTAGTATGCATCATTTAGTATGCATCATGATTGTCAAATCTCACATTTGTTAAGCTGCCTATGAGAACCATTTGAGTGTTTCAATTTAAAAATGGCATTTGCACAGTTTAATTACACGGTTTAATCATCTCAGTGTTAATCAGTTTCAGATAGTTAAAAGATTTTAACAACAATCAAGTGGTAAAAGACATACTTTTATATTTTATTTCAAATATCATTCAGTATGTATTTTTGGTACAAACCAAATAGGAAACTACATAATATAAAGTTGCTTTAAAAAAACTGATTAAAAAGCTACTTATGGCATTAAAATCTCTTCATGTAGGACGGTGTTTTTGGGCGGGAGGTTTTTGGCTTGTGCGAGGATCAGTGTGTGTTTATCTCAGCAGCTGCACCAATACCAGTAGCACCAGAGTCCTGATGAGCACCATGAGCCGGTCAGCCCAGATGTGGCTCGATGCGCTCTTGAGCTGGACTCCTCCAACATGGTTTTGGATGAAGTTGGTGAAGCTGGATACTTTGGCATAGACTCCTGGTCGGTTTGGTTTAGCGCAGCCGAGACCGAAGCTCACAATTCCAGCTTGCACCCAACTTCCTTCACTGATCTGACACACCAGAGGGCCACCAGAGTCGCCCTGAAAAAGCACACATGCAGAAATACATGAGAACAGAAGGGTATTAGCAATGCTAGCAAATAGGTTTCATTGGTATTTGTATTTCAAAAAATGTTATGTTTTCCCCAAGCAATGCTCTCCTCACCTGACAGGAGTCTTTGCCTCCTTGTTGGAACCCAGCACACATCATGTCATGGCGGATGTCAATGTTCTCTGTGGGGTTTATCAGAAACATATCCTGACAAGTCTTTGAGTCAATGATTGGCACTTGGACTTCCTGCAACGCCCCAACACCCTGCAGAGCAACTGAACAAGACACGAGAAACAACGAGATTAGTGCTTTTGTGTCTTTGTACACACTGAAGGAACAAGAATTTCTTTATTCACTGTTTGTAGCAATCGCCAATATTTCACAAGATACATACACTACTGGTCAAAAATTTAAATAAAATTACTTTTTTTTTTTTCCTTTCACTTATTTTAACTTTTTTGAAAGAAATCTCCTCTGCTCACCAATGCTGCATTATTTGATCAAAATGACAGTAAAAACAGTAATATTGTGAAATATTATTACAATTTAAAATTACTGTTTACTATTGTATTGTATATATTTTAAAGTATAATTTATTCCTGGGATAGAAAACTAGAATTTTCAGCATCATTAGTCTTCAGTGTCACATGATCCTTCAGAAATCATTATCAATTATTACTGGTGCTTAACTATTATTAATGCTGCTTATAATTATCAATGTTGAAAATCGTTAAAAATTTAGTGGAAACTATGATAATTTTTTTCTGGATTCTTTGATGAAAAGAAAGTTCAAAAGAACAGCATTTCTTTGAAACTGATATATTTTGTAACATAATAAATGTCTTCACTGTCACATTTGATCAATTTAATGCATCCTTGCAGAATAAAAGTATTAATTTTCATTCATTCTAATTTATTTTAAATCTTACTTAGCGCGCACACTTTTGGTTTCCAAAAAAAAAAAAGAAGACAATTGATAATTATCATTTTCAACAAAGAAATGTTCCCTAAGTAGCAAATCAGCATATTAGAATGATTTCTGAAGGATCATGTGACACTGATGACTGGAGTAATGAAGCTGAAAATTCAGCTTTGATCACAGGAATAAATTACATTTTCAAAATTTTTTCAAATAGAAAACTGTTTTTTGAAATTTTAATATTTCACAATATTACTGGGTTTTTTTGTAAATTTAAGCATATAGATGCAGCCTTGGTGATCATAAGAGACTTTGGATATTGAATTGTGCATACTCATATGCTCTATTTTGACATTTCGACCCCATTTGACATCATCTAACAAGTCTATTTTCAAGCAATCCCATGTAAATCAAGCCACACCCTTTTTTTACCCCATTTTTTCACAATAAATAAAATGGCAGTTCATTAACATCTTTAATACCTTTGCTGTCATTTAACAATCTTTAAAAACACTAATACATGTAATCTTTAGCAAATCTTATAATGAATATCATTCAAATTGTTTATGTCATGTTTAACTAATGTTGTGAGGCCCATTTCACTTGAAGCATTTAAAACATTTTTTTGTTTTTTTTAATACAAATTACTACTGAATTTAATGTGTCCCTGTAATTTTGAAGTTAAATATATTTAACGTCACAACTTGCACATGGATGAAATGTCAGATTCCTGTAGCGTGAGTTTCAGTCAGCTCTCACTCACCTCCGTCTCTGATGTCACCCCATCCAGTGATCATGCACCTCATGTCGCTGCTGAACTCCACGTTGGCATATGGCAAGCAGATAGGCTGAATGCGGTCGGACCACCTGACAGCTGTGGCCAGCTCCACGAGAGCGATATCCTGACCCAGCTGAGGGTCTGTGTAACCCAGAGGAACCACCACACGGCGGATCCTATGGCTGGTCTCGTCTGGGTTCCAGCCATTCAGCTGCTGCCGGCCCGCATAAACCATGTAAGAGGAGATGTCATTAGGGCTAGACAAGGAAGAGAAATTGATATATATGAAGCCAAAAAAATAAACAAACAAGGATTATACGGGTGTTGAAAAAAGTTGCAAACTTACTTGGGAAAGCAATGAGCTGCAGACAGGACCCAGTTCTCTGAGATGATCGTTCCTCCACACACATGTCCTTTACTGTCAGTCTAAACGCAAACATCAGTCAGAGATCAGGAGGATATCGATAAGAAACCAGATTTGACAGACAATTCAGAATGTATCCTAAAACTTGACAATAAAATAATTAATGGTTTCGCTGATATCTGGATTCAGTCAAGATTTAAAGACTGTTTTGTTTGTTAAAAAAAAAATAAAAAGGGCAAGGAGAAATATAAAAAAATAGATGTATATATATTGTGGAAAAACAGCAATAAGGAATTAAAGTTGTGTAGTTCACTTCACAAATTTAAAAAGGTGACAAATATATAGCTCATGAATAACTTACTTGAAAAATACTTTAAACAGCTGTATTAATTTAATATGAAAGGTGTAATTTTCAGTTATGACACTGCTCAGTGGTACGAAAACACGCTCTAAATAGAATCTTCTCTTTTGACGCAAACACAAATATGCATTTACCAATCCTGTTTCGCAAATATAATATTATTACAGTTTTTACTGAGGGTGCTTTCGACTGCGTGAGAAAATGGACGTGTGGCGTGAGAAAAGCGTCAATTGCGTGAGTCTCACGCTGAATGTGTGAGAGTTGGCAGCCTTGTTTTAAGTAACTGTTTTGTTTTTGTATCTTTTTGTATAGAGTAAATGTGGAAGTGGAAGTGGAAGTGACGCTTTTTATGAAAAAAAGAGTGTAAAATAAGCTAAGGCTTCAGCCTACACTACACCTTTTCGGTTAATATGAATAATTATTATGGAACTGTATATGAGGACCAAAATAAAAATAAAAAATCTTGATGATGATGATTATGCATTGAGGGCATACATTTGATCAGGTTATGCATTAAACTATGATTTCTGTGTTGTTCGACTAAGCTACAGGAATGTATTCTATGTAACTGAAGCCTGTGAACTCTGCCTCAGTTTTCCATAACTTTACTTCCATAATGGCTGCCATTCTTACCTGAATATCCACCTGCCAAGGCCAAGCGCCTTCTGACGCAGCGGAACCTCCAACTATCCTGTTCAGCATTTGTGGCCGACCACATTCTGAGTCAAACACATTGATGCTGGTGACTTGTTTGCTCTCATAAACCAATTCACATGTTAAGTACATAAACGGATATAATAATGTTTTAAGTATTGATTTTAGCTGGCTGGTATGTTTCTAGTATGTTTCCATCTGACAAACAAACACAACCCTAGCGTTAGGTCAATTTCTTACCTTGAGCCTCGCCTATCCATAACCCTGAATGGCGCCCAGCATAAAACAAAGCAAGTTACAATCTTACATTAATTGTTAATTCGTTAACAAAAAAAAAAAAAAAAAAAAGTTTTTTTAGAAAGAAAACACATTAAAGTTATGCACCTACCAATCAGTATGATGAAGGCAGTTCGAATACATGAGGTGTACCGCATCCTATCAAAATACCTTTGTTCCGGGGTCTTCAGAAAACTTCAACTTTGTTTATAAATCAGCGACGATGGACGCAAATCTTTAAAACGATTATATTTCTAGAACTAATCACTTCCTTGTTCTACGAAGTCAGGAGAACAGTGAAGATCAAGACTTCGGAAGTTTCGCTCATGAAAAAAAAAAACATTACCCGAGATCACATTTTTTCAAATGATCTGTCTACCTTTCCAACAATGACCAATCAGAAGCGTTCGTCCCGCCCTCAATGAGAACAAACCCCGCCCACTTGTTCACCTCATGCAGTTTTGGTTTCTCTGTTCTGTTTCGGGGAATTTGTCCAAGAATGTGGTAGGGCAAGGTGTTTGCAGAGGACTAATGAATGCAGGTTTCAAAATATAGGCTGTAAGTCAATCATTTGTCATTTGAACAACATAGTAAGGATTCAAGGTCTACAGTTCTGTGGCTTTATTTGAAAAATAGTTGATTTAATTGTTTTCCATTAAAAAAACTGCTAAATTACTTAAGTTTTAAATTGTGTGGCATATGTCATCTAATACTACTCTGTGGGTTGCAGGGACTTTTGTAAACAAGTTTTAACAATCAGTCCCTTTTTTGCATGCACATGACACAGGTATAGAAACAGGTATAACAGGTTCTTAATGGCCCTATGTTTTTAACAAAGAATTGCATTTATTTTGTGATCATGAATTTGTAATTTTGTGGTGGTCACATGTTGAAGTGTTGAAATCAGTCAGGATTTACACTATAATAACCAGTGTAATCTCAAGTTAAATCTTAAAAAGTACTTTAAAAACATAATGTAAGTTGAAATGAAACTTCCTTGTTTGTTTAAAAACAGCTTTTACTGAAACCAAGCTGCCAGAATGACCCATTTTCTACTTTTATTATGCAATAGAGATGAATAAATCAGTACAAGACTTCCTGCTGCACCTGTAATCAATGGTAGCATAGAACAACTGTAATCTTAAGTGTTTCACAAGTATAATACTTACCTGATATGCAAAGTTTACATTGACGTCTTAAAGAAGAAATGCCCCTTAAAATAGAGTGTTTAAAACAGAGGGCCAAAAACAGTGTAGAAAACATCTAGTAAATATTATGACTGCTTTTGATTTTGTAACATTAGAAGTGAACATTATAAAATAATATAAAAATGTAATTCATGACCTGTTTTAAAAATATTTGATTTTGTTGGGAAAGTTACTTTGGGAATGTAATAGATTACAGATTACAAGTTACCCTATTTTTATGTAATAAGTAGTTTAACTATTCCAATTTGATTACTTTTCTAAATTTACATTTCTATTTTTTTCTACATTTTTTAAACTGTCAATAATTTTCAAACATTTCAAGCAGGCAGGGTTAACCTTACAGTACTCAACACTGATTACAAATCATTCATCACTTGAATTAAGATTATAATAATTTAGTTTTAAAATCAAAACTCTGCATAGATATGACAGGAAACGCATCCAACAATGCCTTAGAATTTAAAAAATAAAGCATACACACAAACCCAAAAAGGAAATAAAACAGTTACCAAATGAACATGTGTCCTATTCTGTGTGCTAAACTCCTGAAACATTAGTGTCTCATATTTTAGAGCCTTCAATGCAATTTTGGAAAGAAATCAGTCAAATCTTTATGTGTCTGAAAATATTCAAATATAACCACCTTTGTAATTGTTAACATTTACTTAAGTAACTGTAATTTAATTACACATTTTTCTAAGTAACTGTAACAGATTACAGTTACATTTATTTTGTAATTCGGTTACATGTAACTTACTCCCCAACTCTGTGATTGACCAATCAGAATCAAGTATTCCTGAAAGAAGCAAAATAAATAAATAAATAAATGGCTGTAAAAGAGATGTACAGAAATGGTTGCAGTGAAATTAGCAGTTATCTTACACAAAAATTCACAAAACGTTTAATTGTTAAAGGCACGGTTCATTCAAAAATAGAAATTTTGTCATCCTTTACTCACCCTCATGTCTTTCCAAACCTGGATTTCTTTCTTCTATTGAACACAAAATAAGATATTCTGAAGAATGTGGATAACCAACAGATGACTTCCATAATATATATTTTTTTCAATACTATAGAATTCAATGGTTACCGTCAACTCTGGTACATATTTAAGTCAATGGCTAGCGTCAACTGTTTGGTTACCAACATTCTTCAAAATATCTTATTTTGTGTTCAACAGAAGAAAGAAATTCATATAGGTTTGGAACCTACTGAGGGTGAGTAAATGATGACAGAATTTTCATTTCTGTATTAAAGGGGTCATGACATGAGAAATCAAATTTGTCTTGATCTTTTTGCATATAAGAGGTCTTTGTACCATTAAAACATCCTGCAAGTTTCGTAGCTTAAAATGTCCTCTTCATTATAAACAAAGCATTTCCAAAAACGGCTCGTTTTGGATCCGAGGGGCAAGGTGACGTCACCTGGGCTCAGTCTTTTGCACAAACACCGCCTCCAGTGCAAGACATCGTCAAATAGTCATCTTCTCACCATAGGCCCCACCCACTGGCATTCATTTGCTTAATGGCTGACACTTGATTACGCTGAATGCGAGTGTTGCGTCGCGACAAAAGCAAAGAGAAATTACAATCACTGCCGCTATCTTGTCTACACTGGATAAAGTATAGAGATGCGCATTCGATTTCTGACACAGTCCACACACTTGAGTCTGTTGTCAATGGGACAAATGGAGTGAAAGAATGTTCGCTTTGACGCATTTGGTTTAAACAGCTCGTTCGCATCTTTTGTACAGATATCAGAAGAAGGAACAAGTGGATAGTTTATATTTAATGGCATCCCGGATTGGGTCAGAGGACTGATCAGAGCGTTTTGTTTTGTAAACGAGGCACAGTGTAATGGAGAGTTCAAAAAGAACCATTTGTTGAAAGATGAAGCAGCAGGCTACTATATCTGACTGCAGCTGCATCCCAAACTGTAAGTAAATTATTTAATAATGCTGTGTCTGGAAATGACTGTTTTATTTTGATTATGTTGTCAAAACACTAACATGCAATAGTGATGGGGCGTTGATACTGTTTCCTATGCAATGATGTTAGCCAATCATAACAGTGGCGATGACTGAGATGCTTTAAAGGACACGCCCCTTAAAAACAGGTCGTCTTAGATAATCATTTTTCCATATATTCATTTATTTATTTATTTATTTGTGTAAAAACCTTTATTAACATTATAAGTAAACCTCAAAGAACATATTAAAAAAACATGTCATTACCCCTTTAACTATATCCCTTTAATCGTTTCATTTCTGTTGTAAGATTTGGGAACTGGCACAAGGGGGCGCTAACACTTATTAATAATCGGTTAAGCGGACAGACGCCGACTATAATCACCACATGACTCCGTGTTCACCTTCCTCTTCTGTTGTGCTGCTGCTGTGTCTCTGTCTCGGTTATGTTCCTCTCGCTCTGTCCTCAGGCACTGTGTCTGCTTTTACAGCACGATTGAAGGTGACAGGGACAGAGAGGAGGGGCGGGAGAGAGGATGCAGCGCAGTGTCGCCAGGGGCAACACAACAAGGAAAAAAAACGACGGAGAAACCGTGGAACTGAACCAACAGGATGCATAGAAACGGAAAGAACGTTCCACCAAAGTAACACGACCACCTATGATAAGCAAAAAAGACTAGAAAGTTTCGTTTTGATCACCTGAGGATAAAAACTATTCATTTTCCTCAGTGAAGTGTTGCGGTTCGTCTCTCTGCTGACTTGTTCCAGGATGAACCATACGCGAGTTATTTGATAAAGCTGCTCCGCTCGGCTTTGTTTTAAGGACTTGATGAATATTTGTCGTGACATTGTTGCTATGGTGACCATCTCTTCTCCCTCCACAGCCCCCTCCCGCCCCACTTTTAACCCCCAGCGCTAAAAAAAAAAAAGAGGTAGAGGTAGAGAGGGATGGAGAGATGGTGGTGTGGGGGTTAGTTAAAAAAATATGCATGTCCTAAAGCTATATGAATCTTTGCAAGAAAACACACACACACACACACACTTGTTCTGCTATCCTTGTGGGGACTCTCATCGGCGTAATGTTGTTCTGCTGTACAGACCGTATTTTCTATCGTCCTACACCAACCCTACACCTAAACCTACCCCTTACAGGAAAATTATCTGCATTTTTACATTTTCAAAAAACTTCATTCTGTGTGATTTATAAGCTTGTTTACCCGTGGGGACCTCAATTTAGGTCCCCACGGGTCCCCATGAGGCTGTGTGTATTCAGGTCTAGGTCCCCACCAGGATAGAAAAAACAAGTACACACACACACACACACACACACACACGGACCCGTACGGTCACGTGATGAACTTGGGCTCATAAATACAGGCATGCATGAGAATAACCATAGTGACACATGCACACAGTCACAAAGTAAAAATGCACATCTGTATACAACCCAAAATCCTGGTTAATCTGTTAGAATATGACATACTGCACATACACCATATTAACATACACAGTCAAAAGGTTGGATACACTTGGTTAAATGTTTCTCATGATTTTAAAAACATTCTGATATAAAGATTTATGCTTTAATAATAATAATAACAATATGCCCCATCATAAATAGAAATTAAATAAATTTGTTTTAATAATAATAGTAATTATTATTATTATTATTATTATATTAAGATTCCTCCTCAAACATGGTAAGTAAATAAAGAAATCAATCTGTTTTAATACTACTACCACTTATTATTATTATCATCATTATTATTATTATTAAAAAGATTTATTTCTGAGGGGCATATTATTATTATTATTATTATTATTATTAAGATGTCCACTCAGATATAAATGAATAAATACATACATAAAAATCTGTTTTAATACTATACTACTACTACTACTAATAATAATAATAATTGATATTTTACAAAATATTTTATTCATTTTATTCGTACGTTTTACATATATGTTCCTTTCTTTAGATCACAAAATAGATTCTAAATATGTAACTGCTTGATAAAGCAGTGTATGTGCAGTGAATGAGAGAGACAGAGGTAGGGGATGTAAAGTCTTGTCAACTGGAAATAAAGTAATGTGGCATCCCACTCTTCCCCAACCTACACACACACACACACACACACAGACTGGTTTATTTATACCCTCATCCAACTCTCATTGCTCTCTCATTATTCCTTTCTCAACATATAATTTATTGTTTATCACTAAATATACATTAGTAATTCTGGGAAATCTTTGTGCTTAATTCAAAGAAACTATTATTTATTTCAAAACATTCAATTATGATCTAATGTATTCAGTGAGAAAGGTGACATCAAATATGATTTAATCAGACTTAACTGAACTGAATGAACCCATATAATTCCCAGTTTTCCCAGTTGAGGACATGTATTTTATTACATAGAGATGGATTTTAAAAAAAGTTTAGTGACAGCATGCTTTATTCTCAATCACAATGAACACAATGATCTATCTATCTCAAATCTGTAGATTCAGCCATGCTGAAACAACCAGTCTAAAATGAATGTGTTTTAAGTTGTGAGAAGAAATGCAAAAATTCCCACTTCAGGAATGTCCAACGATCTCTCATTTTCCTCCCAAATCCCACTTTTCTTTTAATGTCTATAGGCTAATTAATATTAAACTGTTCTCTTTTCTGCCATTCCCCTCTTTTTCTTTTTCATCACTCCATTATCTGTGTTTTTTTGCTTTTGCTGCTCTCTCTCACTGGCATTAAGTTCAAACTTGACACTGATGTTGACTCACTGTGTCACTCTCTCTCTCTCTCTCTCTCTCTCTCTCTCTCTCTCTCTCCCTCTCTTTCTTTAAGGGCAGAAGTGCCTGCAGATGCATTTCTAGCTCTCTGTCACTCCACACACACAGTTCATTGTTAACAAAGCAAGTTGTTAAGAAACCCTTAACATCATTTCAAAAAGAGGGATAACACTGCTGTGCTGCCCTGGATGTGCTGCTCGTAATGTAACGGCTGGTGAGTTGGATTCGTATTATTTTTCTTTGTTCTTTCTTATAATTTTGTTACAAACGGCCGTATTGAGTCCACAAAGTTACACAGTCCACAGAGTAACAAAATTCAAGTTTTAGACATGGTCTAGTTTTCTTACCTTTTCAAAAGTGTACATTTTTGTAATCAAAATTAACACTAAAATGCTAAAGTAAAAAACTGTTATCTTACAATATATTTTACATATTGTGAAAATTTGTAAGAGTTATCATCATATTATAAGTTTACTGTACTGTCAACATGATTTTGTTTGTAAAAACTGTGAGTTACTGTATATTTTATGGTCAAAAATAGTAAAAGGGCATTCGTAGAAGTCCCTGCATAACACATCACATATTAATATATTTGATATAAATATTTTTTTGTTGTCAGTAATGTACATTAGGATGTTATGTAATTTATTTGGTGTTTATTGCATTATTTTAATGTCATTTGTGTTACTCTGATGCTCTTTGTATGAATGACCATGTGCACCGTCTGTAGTATTGGCCATGTGTTATGGACAGGCCACTTACAATTCATCATATAGTTTTCTGTTGTATTATGGTGGTTATCAGTCATTTTTTAGGTAAAAGGAGGTTTTGGTATTTTAAGCAGCTTGGTATATTAATATGACATCATTGAATGTTTTCAAATATACAGTACAGGCACCAGTATGCTGTTCCCTAATACCTAAAATATTGTCACAGCATTTTTTTACAGTGAATTTCTGACAACCACAGCTGCCAGTTTTAACCGTAAATTTAACAGGATATTTAACAGTGTAGTTTGTTTGTTTTTTACATCTGTTTCTGTACATACTATGTATGTCTTGGCTACAAAAATGCTATTGAACATTTTCTCCGTTATTGCTAAGGTGAAAACAAAATACAGTTATTTGAACACATATATTAAGGTTAGTATTCTAGGGAAACCTGTTATTAAAAGCCTATTATAGACTTTTTAGCTACATTTCAACTAAATATAAATCAGAATTGTAAAATAATTGATGCACAAAAAAATTGTGAAATGTAAATGAAATATCAAACAATTGATCTGGCCAACAGAAATTCTAACGTGGACAGGTAAAAGCATTTTTTCTTCATTGACAATGAATATGTATGTAACTTAATTCACATAAATTGCACATTTCTTCTAATGCACAAATCTGTCCACCTTGGGCAAACCCATGATGACCTAATAAATAAATAACGTTAGTATTAATAAATATACAGTCAGACTCTTTATATACAAAATCATGCTACTGTAATTCACTTTAACACTGATTGTGTGTGAATTTATGCTTCTCTCTCATACAGTTTGTTCCTGTTTAAAAATAGATGAGGGTCAAAGGTCATACTGTGTCTTATGGAGCCTAAATTAAATCAGTTCTTGTGTCTCTTTCCATTCTGAGGCTGTGGTGGGCAGGTTCATGATGTTTGAGAGGTTGACCATGCTGAATATCCAGAGCACCTCAAGCTGGAGTGGAGCGAATGACTGGTACCATCAGCAGAACACAGTTCCCACCCAGCACAGCACTGGTGAGACGTTTGACGGCTCATAGAAAACACTGACACATGTCTGACCTCCTCTGGCTGTATAAGTGTGCAATTGTTTGATTTAAAAAATTTCTACCAGTCAAATGTTTTGACAAACTGGGCTGAATTGATGTTTCTAACATTTCGAAGAAAAGGAAAAATCTGAAGAAAAATCTGTCGTCATTTGCTCCCCCTCATGTCTTTCCAAACCTGTAGGACACAAAAGAAGATATTTTGAAGAATGTTGGTAATAAAACAGTTTCAGGCCCCACTGACTTCTGTGAACCAAAAATAAAATGAAAGTCAACGTGATTCAAAACTTTCTTTTGATGATTTTTGTAAAAGCTATAATTTAAGACTTTTGAATTGTTTAGCAATTTTGGTTACTAATTCCCATACTACAACTTGTGTTTTGGTTTTGATTATTGTAAAATATTGTAAAATATTGGTTATTATTATTGTAAAATAGTAAAACAGTTCTATGAATTAATCCTTAAGAATTCATAAAACGCTTCCCAGCTTCCTCACTTCCCGCTTTGTGATGTCAGCAGAGCGACTTATTCATTCTAAAGATTGGTAACTATTTTTTTTTAAAATTCAGTTTCAGATGGCTGCCTGGTGGAAACGGATGGGAGGATGGCAAGAGAAGGAGGACATGTGGAAAGAGATGAGGGAGAAGAGTCTCAACTGAGGCTGCAGCTGAAGAGGAAACTTCAGCGCAACAGAACCAGCTTTACAACTGAGCAGATCGAGGCCTTGGAGAAAGGTAAGAAAACAGACAAAAAGCTTCAAAAATATGAATTATATTGCATTATATGCCAAAAAAATAAAACCAAACATTTAACTACTAAACTTCATTCAGAGTTTGAGAGAACACATTATCCAGATGTTTTCGCACGGGAGAGACTCGCAAACAAAATCGACCTTCCAGAGGCAAGGATACAAGTATGTAACTGTCCTTGTCTTTATGTTGCCTTCACAAAAGCAGCAAAATAAATATGATAGATCATTTCATATATACTGGATCTTGATTGACAGGTGTGGTTTTCCAATCGAAGAGCCAAATGGAGGCGCGAGGAGAAGCTGCGAAACCAGAGGCGGTCTGGGGGTGGGACTTCCTGTTCTCAAACACGCGCTTCACTGAGCACATCCTTTAACTCAGCTGTCTATCATCATCCGCATGGCAACAGTGCAGGTGGGAATGGAGATTTACATAAATGAGAAATTTGCATACTGTACTTGCCACTTTTTCCCCCTTTCTCATCTTATTTGTATGTGAATGAGTTTATGTTTCTAGTGAACTTAAAAACATTTTAAAACACTTTAAATCTGTATTGGAATCATTTATTTGCCTAATTAAAATGTATTTTTTGTGTGTTTGTTTGTGACTTTGAAGAGGCTCAAATTTAAGTTTTTTTATTTGTTTAGCAATATTTACATAATTCTCATAATTCAGTTTGTGTTCATTCATGGAGTTGATGCTTTAATAAATAGTTCTATGAATTAATTATTCTTAAGAATTCATATGTGCTCATTAATGTTTGAGCTAAGCTGTACCTCATGTCTTTGTTTTTTGTGTGTTTAGCATCCATGCTCAGTCAGAGTGACACGGCTCTCCCCAGTTATAACTCTCTGCCAGTCTATTCTGGGGTTCAGGTGAGACACTACTGCTCATTTTATGAGATTCCCATTTCTGTGTAGAAAAACATCGCACTACCAATTTATCAGGGCTATGTACATCTGTACTATTATGTATTAGCGCCCTCTTGTGGTGACAATGAAACAGACATCCGTGATCACTAGAAAATCTGTCTGTTTTTAGAATGGAATAGCCTACAAGCTGACTACTTACTGAATGTGTAGTGCCTACTATGTTCTAAAAAAGAGCAAAATAATATGCATTATTTAATGATTAATGTTTCAAACAGTAGTATCACGTGATATCATCAAACACATTAAAAAATCATGTTTAATTCAATGTGTTATTTGTCATTTCAGTAACCATATAGGTAACCGTATAGGGACCAATTCTCATTTAACTACTTGCTTATTAGCATTAACATATTGGCTGTTTATTGGTACTTATAAAGCACATATTCGGCATGACCATGTTCTACATCCCTAATCCTACCCAATACCTAAACTTAACAACTACCTTACTAATAAGCAGAAAATTAGGAGTTTATTGAGGCAAAAGTCATAGTTAATGGTTTGTTAATAGCAAGACTTGGACCTTAAAATAAAGTGTGACTGTCATTTCTATGTAACAATTTCTGAGTGAAAATTGTTTCAAAGTATATTCCACATCCTATTTAGTGCAGCGCAGCTTACATGCAGTGCTTTTATTGTGGTACATTTTGGCAAATATAGTAATGTAATAATACTGTTTCTAGTGATATAGTGTAAAATGCATACACTGTAAAAAAAAAGAAAAAAAAGTTGAGCCAACTTAAAATTTTAAGGCAACCAGCTTCAGCAGATTTTTGAGTTCTCTCAACTAATTTTTGTAGGAGATTCTCAACTTTTTGTTGTATAAACTTAAAACAACAAGTTGAGAAAACTCAAAAATCTGCTGAAGCTGGTTGCCTTAAAATTTTAAGTTGGCTCAACTTTTTTTTTTTTTTACAGTGTACTGTGCACAGTAGTATGTTGGTATATGATTCAATACTATTTTAAATTGTTTTGTTTTGGTATATTTTTCTTTTCAGTCGGCTCCTTCTCCATCTCCCTCCTCATACCCGTGCATGCTGCCTCCATCCCCATCTGCACCTCGCTCGTTTGAGACGTCATACTCCTCTCCCCATCTACCACCTCCTCCTTCAGCTAACACCAGCACAGGTGAGTCTACCAGCTCTTCAAGTCCAGTGTTATTCATCACAAGATCCTGACAATTACTGTTTGAAACACTTTCAGTAGCCCCTATTTATTTATTGATTTATTTATTTGTTTGTTGTATTTATTGGTTATTTTAATGTAATAGTTCGGCCAAATATTAATATTTGCTGAAAATTTACTTACCCTCGGGCCATCAAAGATGTAGATGATTTTGCTTCTTCATCTAAACAGATTTAAAGAAATTTAGCATTACATCACTTGCTCACCAATGGGTCCACTGCAGTGAATGGGTGCCATCAAAATGAGAGTCCAAACAGCTGATAAAAACATCATAATAATCCAGACGACTCCAGTCCATCAGTTAACGTTTTGAGAAGTAAAAAGCTGCGTGTTTGAAAAAACCAAATGATAGTAATTGATGGCATGTGGATTATTGTGATGTTTTTATCAGCTGTTTGAACTCTCATTCTGACCAGTGTTTGGGAAAGTTACTTTTAAAAGTAATGCATTACAATATTACGTTACTCCATGAAAACGTAACTAATTGCATTACTTAGTTACTTTTTATAGAAAGTAATGCATTACGTTACTTTTGTGTTACTTTTTGTCAGCTGGGCTGGCCTTGCTTATTTGTTTTTAATAACAAAAAACCCAAAAGTTATATTTTTGGCAACTTTCACACCAAAAGCGAAATGAGCAAGCCTAACACCGGTTTCACACTGCACGTGTAAGCAGAGCGTATTTTTTTCGCCGTCCATGTTAACAGATTAGAGTATTCACACCGCACGCAGAGGTGCCGCGGCAGCGCGTAGCAGGAGCAGAGCACTGATTTGACGGCACCCATTCACTGCATAGGATCCATTGGTGAGCAAGTGATGTAATGCTGAACTTCTCCGAATCTGTTCTGTTGAAGACACAAATTCATCAACATCTTGGAAGCCCGAGAGTGAATAAATATTCAGCAAATTTGAATGTTTGGGTGAACTATAAAAGTGCATTCATTTTTCTATCTTTTTCTGGTTTAGGTTTGATTTCTCCAGGCGTTTCAGTACCTGTCCAGGTGCCAGGAAATGATCAAAATATGGGGCAGTATTGGGCCAGACTGCAGTGAAAAAAAAGGGGGAGGTAGATTTTGCATTAGAATACTAAATATGTATGTTTACAAAAGGTCAAAAAAATGTTCTAAACTCTGAGGAAAACAATCCTCTGATGGTTAAACCTAAAGGACAGAATTCCTTAATTTGACATGCACGCTTAGTTTACCCATATTTTTAGATCTGTTGACAGTGTGCCATATTAGCTTCCATTCAATTTCAGACAAACAGGAATGTATATGATCTATATGATGATGCATTGTGCAATGACATTCGTGCTGTTTTTAGCACGTCTCTTCAGAATCGTAAATTCCTGGTAGCAACTTAACAGAATTGGGAAGCATATTATGATGTTTTAATAACACAACTGTGGTTTCAGCTTCTTTTATGATAATTCCTCATCTCTCCACTGTAATTGTCCCATTAAAGTAATTTATTTGTTGTGATAATTTTCAAAATCAGATATGTGATATATCACTTTTTATTAAATGTTTATGACCTTACATACCCTTTCACAAACCTCAGTAAGCTTGTGACAATCAAGGCAAATGCCGAGTTCAGTCAGAGCAGGGACCGAAAGCAAGTCATATTTGCACTTAATCAATGACCAGTAAACAACCGCTTGATTTAAAAAGCAGAAAGCAGTGACAATCACATCATTTATCTAAAAGCATCAATGAACACAATATGCAAAATTTATCACCAAATATCTCCAGCATATCTCATCTGGCAAGCCAAAGTATTTATATTGAACATATTTGTCATACAGTATATATTTATGACTCTGAGAAAATGTTTGAATATTACGAAACTGTCTATGTGCTTAAACTTCAGTTCATGGATTATGAATGGATGCAAAGACTGTGTGTGTGTGTGTGTGTGTGTGTGTGTGTGTGTGTGAAGGAGAGAGAGAAATAAGGATTTACAATAATGTCCTAAAGTCTGAAAGCACTAGTGAAATTGCTTCTTTTAACATTCTTTTTAAATTAACAACACACTTTTTGATTAAAATTTTATTAGAACAAAATGAAAAGTTGAACTGAAAAACTGACATTAATTTCAGAATGTTCAGAATCTCGCTTTTTATTTAACGACAGCCGCACTTAAAGGAATATTTCACCCAAAATCTGATGAAAATGTGCTCACCCTCAGGCCATCCAAGATGTAGATGAGTTTGTTTCTTCACTGGAACAGATCTGGAGAATTTTAGCATTCTATCACTTGCTCACTGATGGATCCTCTGCAGTTTATGGGTGCCGTCAGAATGAGAGTCCAAACAGCTGATAAAAACACCACAATAATCCACAAGTAATCCACACCACTCCAGTCTATCAGTTAATGCACTGTGAATTGAAAAGCTGTGTTTTTGTGAGAAACAAACCCATCATTAAGGCGTTTTAGCTTTAAACTGTTTCCTCTGGCCAGAATTCGAGTCCATAATTGATGGACATTAACTGATGGATTGGATTCATGTGGATTACCTGTGGATTACTGTTATATTTTTATGCTAAATTTCTCCAAATCTGACTATTGCTTTAAACTGATATTTTAAAATATTTTTATATACTAAAATCCTAAAATATTCTGTTTATTTCCAGATTTAAATGAAAAAAAAAAAAATCCAAGGTTGTAAATGCCAATTATTGACCCTTATACACTGTACTGTATGTGGATGTTGTGTTCACTCAAGATAGTCAACCTACTTGTATGGATGTATACTTAATGCATTAAACCCTTTAATAAAATATTCATCTTGCAGTCATGAACTGTGTTGTAATTGTCTCAAATACAGCATCATCCCATTTGATCATAATCATTTTAGTCCATTCAACCAAATAAGCATACGAACATTTTTCACTGTACATACACACATTTAAATGGCTTCACTTCCACAAGGGACATTCTGATTGCATTACACCAGTGAATTTTTATGTCTTTTTATGTATATCCTATTTATTAGTTTCAAATTTGAATCTACAACAAAGTCACTTGATGAGTCATTATACCAGCTTTAAATAGTTTTAGTGAAACAGGAATTAACTCAGATTGTCTAGCCATTAATATATCACTGTGTACGTCTCTCTTCCTCTTATTTTCTCTGTCTGTCTCTCTCTCTCAAGGCATTAGCGATACAGTGTCATGTACCACTAATAGTGCTTTCAGATGCACTCAGTTGGGGGATTGGGGAAAGATGAGAGAGAAGTAACACTGATGGTTTACAGGCACTTTTAAACAACAGGAAACGGGCATTCTGGAGCTCACAGATATGATCATGCGTGTTTTATGTTGTCTGCCATGTTAATAACTTTGTATGACTTTGTCATGAAAAGTAGAAGTGAAAACAAATGACGTCTGTCAACATAAAGAGAAAGAGGAAGACTGATCTGTGAATTCCAAATGAAGACTCTGCTCACAAACATTTAGGCAGTTTTAGAGTGTTAAAATTCCCCTTAAATCCCTCAAAAGTGTTCCAATTTACATACTCTTTTCTGATACTGTTATGGAATGGATATACATACATTATCTCTCTCTCTCTCTCTCTCTCTCTCTCTCACTATATATACAGGTGCTGGTCATATAATTAGAATATCATCAAAAAGTTGATTTATTTCACTAATTCCATTCAAAAAGTGAAACTTGTATAATG